>NW_024121233.1:359806-435997 GCF_016745375.1 Pimephales promelas
TTTCTGCAGTAATTTCAATTTTGATATTTTTAGGTCAAACTGTTTGTGTCTATCAGTCATATACTGTAATGGAGGTCTATGGGTCCACCTCAAAGAGCATGCAAAGAGAAGTCCAAATTAAACATGATTTAATGACTCGTAAATGTAAGTACACATTGATGGCCTAAGACACAAAACGAGCGGTTTGTGTAAGAAAACGAATGGTGTTTATAGCATTTTTGAAAACTTCTTGTAAAACTTGAGAAAAACTTGAGAATAATGTCTCTGATGTTCATTCATGTCATGTCAAGTCATCTGTGTTTGCCGAGAACATGCACACTTTGGACAGGGCGGTAATAATTAAGGTGATTAATTGCTTGTGTATTGTGATTAAAATCTGCTTATGCCACAAAGTTTACTGCGATTGAGGCTACTATGATTATGAGTGTAGTTTGATCGAAGTCTTGCGCTAACATGAGAGAGTTTAATGGCAACATTGCCAATGTGATTTACATTACAAGCACTTAGAATTTCATTTTACTTTTTGGCTCTATAAATATCTATAACATATTTTTGCTCAGTTTGACTTACGGATGAAATAAAGGTGATTGTTTCTCCTTGAGTTTGAGCTTCATATTCTCACTATATCATATGACACCGTGTCTATATTTCTGTGACGTCGCGCTGGAACGACGAACACAAAGTGTGGCAGTGATTATCTCAGGCACTGTTTATGTGCTTTATTTACTGTTAAAAGCGTGTAATGTGACACTGAATATCATTTGCAGCTTTAAAAGCAACAATGGATAATCCACCTCAGATCTTGAAATTAAACAAAAGGAAACGAGAACGTTTAAACTGTGAACAAAGAAATGTATTATTTGACAGATAGTGTTTTAGTAACTCACTATGTATTTAAATAAAGTTTAAATGGTGTAATATTTGTGAGTTTGATTATGTAGCCGATTTATCCATTTTCTTGCAATTGGCGTCAAGATTGACTCCGCCCACACGCTGTTCTGATTGGCTGTGGGTTTTGATTGATTGATTGAGTCACGTCTAGTGTGGACATACTAATGACTTTTTGCTATTGAATATGATACTTGACAAAAAAACACTTTTTGTCTAAAGGTTCAATAAACTGTTCCTTAAAAAATTATATATATATATATATATATATATATATTCCAATATTATTTCCTATGTCAGGCTTCACAATGTTAAGTAGAAGGATGTAATGTTCATAAAGTGGATGATTAGCCGAATGCGATGTGAGACGTCCCGACACAGCGTTCACATCTCCTCCTCATTTCATCTCATTTGGACCTGGAAAGATTTGGACTTTTTTCTCTCCCGTGGAGTTGAGATGAGGCGAAGGAGGTGTGATTTATGGGGAACATTACAGAGGCCTTGCCACAGATGGATTTAAAGCAGTTGTTTGTAAGTTGTTATGGAGCGAGTGTATTATAGATCAGATGGTGACGTGTCTCCTGAACGGTTGGACTTTATGTAGATGTTATGTTACTCTAGAGCTCTGCTGTTTCCCGTTCTCAATCTTCAGCCTTCGAAAAGGATTATATGGGAAGTCTATGCAATCTTTCAGATTTTTGGGGGGATGTTTTATGCAACATGCCAATTTTGCACACGAGTTATGTAATTCTCAACTTTTGATGCTGCTGTTTTCTGATATGGTTTAGTCTATGATTAGGGAAGGTGAAGGGGTACAACATTAGCCATACTTAAATGAATCCCGTCAACAGTTATGGATCGTATTTCAAATCATTCATTTGTACATGCAGCGTAATTACTTATATTTGATGTTTACGGTATATTTTACCACCACTGCAGACCTCTTGCGTGATCACGAAGACAGGCTAATGGCTGAATCGGAATTTATAAGCAAGATCACGGGAATCAATATCCTAATACACCCCATTTGTGCTAAAATACATATCATAAGACGTCCATCATCAGATGAAAGCCAGTGCTACTACCCATGCGAACATTAACACTAAGCTTTTCCCTCTAAAAAAAAAATTGTCTAATAAATATAGCTACAGTTTTTCGTTGTCACCCTGCCTCTCCAAATGCAAAAATGACATTAACTAAATGCAATAATGCAGTAACAACAGAAAAAGTACTTGGGCGTGTGTTTTATTTTGTATTTACCATTCAATAATGCAATCGCTGCTGTCTGTCCCATTGAAGAACATGACAGTCCGCGTATGTTTTGGAACTATTGGGACTTCCATGAGCCATGTGACAGCCGTCGCGACGACATCAAAGAGTGTCGCAACTCTTTCTCTCTATATGGCTCTGATCAGCGCTAGTTTGCTGGCGTTGGCTTGGTGTGTTCCAGGCATAAAGGGATAGTTCACTTTGAAATAAATTTTTGGTATGTTTTAGCTTACCTCAAGGGCATCCAAGATGTAGGTGTCTTTGTTTCCACAGTATTTTCAATTTTGATATTTTTAGGTTAAACCGTTCTTGTCTGTCAGGCATATAATGGTCTATGGTCACCACCTCAAAGAGCATGCACAGAGAAGTCCAAATTAAACATTATTTAATGACTCATAAATGTAAGTACACATTGATAGCCCAAGACACGAAACGAGCGGTCTGTGTGAGAAAACTAAAAGTATTTATATTGTTTTACCTCTTGTAACCACAGCAACATCCGCCTGCGCCCTCAGATCACTTGGATGTGTACTTACATTTACGAGTCATTAAATCATGTTTAATCCGGACTTCTCTGTGCATGCTCTTTGAGGTGGTGACCATAGACCTGCATTATATGACTGACAGACAAGAACGGTTTGACCTAAAAATATCAAAATTGAAAATACTGCTGAAACAAAGACACCTACATCTTGGATGCCCTTGAAGTAAGCTAAAACATACCAAAAATTAATGTCAAAGTGAACTATCCCTTTAACACGCATTACTCTTCACAACAGCCCAGTTTCAATTTCTTCTTCAACTCCCTCAAGATTCATTTCTCCTCTCTTTCCTTCTCACTCAACCAAATCACAGTGTTTATTCACCTAAATCTTTCTAAATCTGAATTTCCCTCCATCTACTCTTCAGGTCAAATCAACACGTACTGCCAAACCATTAAGGAGTTCACGTCTCAGAACCTGGGCAAGCTGTTCATGGCTGAAGCTCTCCAAGGGCCGAGCGCTTAGACTGAAGATCAGCAACACTCCTCCCTAACCTTTACAGGACCTTTTCTCATTTTAATATATGAAGAGTTCAGATGCAAAAGCCTCTAAATGCCATTTGAAATTTTCTTCTAAAATGACCATTTTTATCAAGCTTGTATATTTAAGTTCAGTAATTTCACTTAAATGACAATTAATAGGTAATCTTCGTTGCCATTTAAGTGAAATTACTGAACTTAAATATACAAGCTTGATAAAAATGATCATTTTAGAAGAAAATTTCAAATGGCACTTAGAGGCTTTTGCATCTGAACTCTTCATATTCAATTGGTTTGATGTTTTTATTTTCACATTACCCGACCAAAAACCCAAGTATAAGCTTAATAGGTTATTTTATTTAAGCATGTATAGTAAAAGAGCCTGATGTGTGTGTCAGCACGGACCAAACTGTGAACCGATGTATCTATCAATTAAGTGCGAAAAGACATTTGGTAATAAATTGGATCATGTCCAGTTTGTGTCTTGCCATTCTCATTGAAGAGAAAGATGTGGCTCTCGATCTAGTGCTGGAGGAATAGGAGATATTATTTTTGAAGCCGTATGACTTTTTTCCACATGCCTTTTTGATATACAGTAATCCTTTAAAGGGCAGTTTCTTTCTCTCTGCACTCTCTTTGCTAATGGTAATTCGTTTACTTTCTCCATTACTGAAAAATGTTTAGCCTTAGAGGGATAGTTCACTTCAAAATGTAATTCCTGTCATCATATACTCGCCCTCAAATTGTTTGAGTTTCTTTCTTCTGATGAGCACAAAGGAAGATATTTTGAAGAATGTCAGTAACCAAACGGTTAATAGACCCATTGACATTCATAGTAAATTTTTTCCTACTATGGAAGTCAATGGTCTAGTTAACCGTTTGGTTACTGACATTCTTCAAAATATCTTCCTTTGTTATTTATATTATGTAATGTATATTATAAAAATATCTATAAATAGATGCTTATATGAATAAATACCTTATAAATAGATTTTCTTATCTTTATTTATTATAATATATAAAAAAGTTCTGAAAAAACAGTTATTATATATATATATATATGTATATACACACACACACACACACACACACATCCATATATGAAATAAAAATTGTTTTCTTATTTTTGCTTTTTCTCATTTTTATAATCTTTATTAAAAATAAATCATTTTTACACAAGGTATTTTAACTATTTTACACAATTTCTGCTCAATTTTCAGGGCCTTTAAAAACTTTTAATTTAAGGCCTAAAAAAATGTAAACACTCTGAAAAGTAGGTAACACTTTACAATTTCATTAGTTAACTACCTTAACATAAATTAAGAATGATCAATACTTCTACAACATATATTAATCATAGTTAATTGCAGCATTTACTAATACATTGTTACAATCAAAGGTTGTATTTGTTAACATTAGTTAATGCACTGTGAAGTACAGCTGTATTTTTATTAACTAACATTAACGAAGATTACAGATAAATACTGTAACAAATGTATTGCTCATTAATAATACATTAACTAATGTAACAGGATAATGTAATAAACTTCATAAGGCAAATTCAATTAAATAAATGTGAGTGATGCACGTTTCAAATATTTCAAATGCGTTTTTATATTTTGTTCAAAACCTGTAAAGTTTAATCATGTTTTTTTTTTTTTTTTTTTTTTTTTTACAGTCATTTGCAATTTCCCTTCTTATTCATACTATATTCACTCTATTTCTGCAGCTCCTAAAAAGGTCCTAAAAGCCTTAAAGGGTTAGTTCACCCAAAAATGAAAATTATGTAATTAATGACTCGCCCTTTTGTCGGTCCAAACCCGTCAGACCTCCGTTCATCTTCAGAACACGTCAGCCGCGTCTTATGTCAGCATCGTCACTGAATGCGGATCCACAACAGAACCGGAAGACAATACAATACAAAGTCGAAGTTTCTGTTATTTTTCGACCGAAATGTATTTTCGATGCTTCAAAACATTGTAACTAATCCACTGATGTTACATGGACTACTTTGATGATGTCTTTATTTCCTTTCTGGACAAGGACAGTATACCGTACACACATTTCCAATGGAGGGACAGAAAGGTCACACACTAAATCTAAAATATCTTAAATTGTGTTGATTTGATAAACCCTGCAGATACTCTGTCTGACTTTATGACCAGGAATATGTTGTCTCACTTGAAGTCTTACTTCCAGACGGGGACAGATTTTCTTTTCCTTAAAGTTATTCGGTCACAAATCACACTCTAATTATTTTAAATGTGAGACGAGCAATTTTCGGGATCAAATCAGTCTGGCCTTTTGTACGGGTCATTGTGTTCTTTTAGCCGAATTTGGATGGGAATAAGTTATAATTACAGTAGTATTATAACCCTGTCAGCTTACACCAGGAGTCTGGAGCTGGACATTCATTTCAACCCACTGTTCCCAGTTGTAGAGCGACGTTGGGGTTTGCGAGACGTTTCCCGCCCGACAGTCATCAGCCTCCACAGAATGTATTTTTACATTTATTTCCACTTCACTTCAGGTGATTAAAGCAGATAAACCATGACAATAAAACTCTTGAACCCCAGCCGCTCTGATGGATGATTGCTAAGAGTTTCAGTCGTAATTGCAGCGATGAGCTTTTGACATCGAGCGACGTGCCCAGCCTTTCAAAGAGCCGTGTGTCCCAGCGCCATTAAATCCCACGGAGACAGCAAATAAAACGCAAAAAGTTGTAGTTTTTAATGCCCTTTTCTACCTTCCCTGTCACTTTCTGTAATAGAAATGACAGTAATCACAGTTGTAGACCTTGTGCCATTGTAATTAAATACTATATCCAGTCCAGATGGAAATTATTACTTTTTGTGGAATCAAGGATACAGGTAAATGCTAGAAATTATCATCTTTAATTGATAAAGAAAATCAGGGGTCTCATCATAACTAACATCTTTTCAGGCAAGTATATTTTTACATACAGTATTATGAACAACCCGATCTCACGACCAAGTCGTTCTAATTCGACGAATGATTAAAAAGTGGCTAATTCGTAACAATTCATACGACCTCACTCGTACGAATTAATACGATTTTGCTAAATCGTACATATTTTACAAATTGGCCAATTCGTATGAATTCGTACGAATGACCTACCCCTTACCCCGCCCCTAAACCTAACCATCACGTGGGTTTAGACAAATCGTACGAATTAGTACGAGTGAGGTCGTACGAATTAGAACGAATAAGTCACTTTTTAATCATGCGTCGAATTCGTACGAATTGGTCGTGAGATAGTGTTGGTTTTCTACCACAAATGTTCATACTTTAAATCATACTTTAGATTAGGGTCAGATTCTCACGACTAACAGACTATTATACGACTTTTGCCTCAATAAACTCCTAAAAACTGCTTATTAATAGTTTAGTTATTGGGAGATTAAGAAATGAAGAATATGATCATGCAGATTAAGCCATTAATGTGTGCTTTATGTACTAATAAACAGTTAATAATATGCATGCTAATAAACAACTAGTTGATCTTGAGATTTGGACAAATGCTGGGTAGTTTTAACCCAATTTTGGGTCAAATATGGACAAACCCAAAGCTTGTTGTTAAAAATGTAATTTTAAAATCTTAACCCAACAACTGGGTTTGCCCATATTTGACCCAAAGTTGAAACAACCCAGCAGTTTTCAGAGTGTAAACTAAAGTGTTACCTAGTTATTTTATGTAAAAAAGTATTTTCTGGTAAAGGAGCATTTTTCAAGGACAATTCCATCTTATAAATGCTCATTTCAGAAATAATTTGAAGTCTTCTCATATATCACACACCAAAGTCATCTCATCTCACAGAATTGATAACCCATGCATTACGTAGATTTACCCAACGCATGTTTTCAGTGTGTTTAAAGGCCCGCTGACGGTTAATCTAGAATTTAGCTATCTCGACTCCTCACAGGTGATGATCTGTTTGAATCTGCAGTAATGGAGGGATGAATGTCTCCCTGAAGCCTCATTGATCTGTGTGTGTGTGCGTGTGTGTGCGTGAGCAGCCGGCTCAGAAGACATTGATTTGAGAAGTCACGAAGCTGCTCATTATAGTTTTCTTTGAACACTGCCATTGTGTTTGTTTTAGGCTGGTACACCGGAGGTCCTACAGCTTTTGTTCTATTATTGATGAAGTCCCGCTTGTTTCCACTCTCTCCGAGGGCGTTTGCTCCACAGGACGGCAGGAGAAGCTGTTTGATGTGTGTGTTAGTTAGACTTTATATCACACAATTCTGACTTTATAACTCGCAATTGCAACTTTATATCATATAATTCTGACTTTATAACTCGCAATTGTGACTTTATATCATATAATCCTGACTTTATAACTCGCAATTGTGACTTTATATCATACAATTCTGACTTCATATCACGCAATTCTAACTAACACAATTGCGACTTTATCACGCAATTCTGACTTTAAAACTCCCAATTGTGACTTCATATCACGCAATTCTGACTATAACACAATTGTGACTTTATCACGCAATTATAACTTTATAACTCGCAATTGCGACTTTATATCATACGATTCTGACATAATAACTCACAATTGCGACTTTATATCATACAATTCTGACTTTAAATCATGCAATTCTGACTATAACACAATTGCCACTTTATCACGCAATTCTGACTTTAAAACTCGCAATTGCGACTTCATATCACGCAATTCTGACTAACACAATTGCGACTTTATCTCACAATTCTGACTTTATAACTCGCAATTGCGACTTTATATCATATAATTCTGACTTTATAACTCGCAATTCTAACTAACACAATTGCGACTTTATCACGCAATTCTGACTTTAAAACTCGCAATTGTGACTTCATATCACGCAATTCTGACTACAACACAGTTGTGACTTTATCACGCAATTATGACTTTATAACTCGCAATTGCGACTTTATATCATACGATTCTGACATTGTAACTCACAATTACGACTTTATATCATACAATTATGACTTCAAATCATGCATTTCTGACTATAACATAATTGCAACTTTATCACGCAATTCTGACTTTAAAACTCGCAATTGCGACTTCATATCACACAATTCTGACTATAACACAATTGCGACTATCACGCAATTCTGACTTTATAACTCGCAATTGCGACTTCATATCACGCAATTCTGACTTTATAACTCGTAATTGCGACTTTATATCATACGATTCTGACTTTATAACTCACAATTGTGCCTTTTATTACTCAGTTCTGAGTTTATAACTCACTTATTGCGACTTTATATCATGCAATTTTGACTTCAAATCATGCAATTCTAACTAACACAATTGCGACTTTATCACTCAATTATGACTTTAAAACTCGCAATTGCGAATTTATATCTCGCAATTCTGACTTTATAACTCGCAATTGCGAATTTATATCTCGCAATTCTGACTTTATAACTTGCAATTGTGACTTTATGTCATATAATTCTGACTTTATAACTCGCAGTTGTGCTTTTTATTACGCAATTCTGACTTTATGACTCACAATTGCGACTTTGAATCATACATTTCTGACTTCATGTCACGCAATTCTAACTAACAGAATTGTGACTTCATCACGCAATTCTAACTTTAAAACTCGCAATTGCGAATTTATATCTCGCAATTCTGACTTTATAACTCGCAATTGTGACTTTATGTCATATAATTCTGACTTTATAACTCGCAGTTGCGCCTTTTATTACGCAATTCTGACTTTATGACTCACAATTGAGACTTTATATCATACATTTCTGACTTCATGTCACGCAATTCTAACTAACAGAATTGTCACGCAATTCTGACTTTAAAACTCGCAATTGCGACTTCATATCACGCAATTCTGACTTTATAACTCACAATTGCGACTTTATATCATGCAATTCTGACTTTATAACTCACAATTGCGACTTTATGTCATATAATTCTGACTTTATAACTTGCATTTCTGACTATAACACAATTGCGACTTCATATCATGGAATTCTGACTTTATAACTCGCAATTGCAACTTTATATCATCCAATTCTAAGAAAAAAAATCTGAATTGTAAGAGAAAAAGTCAGAATTACATTTTTAATTTTTTTATTCTGTGGCGGAAACAAGCTTCCATAGAGATTGGTTAGACTACATGTAACAACATTAAAGGGGCTATATGTAAGAATTTTCACGTATTAATCACATTCTTATTGCAAATGACAGCTTGAACAGTTTGTAAGAAATGTAAAATGCGAGACCTTCCTCAACGTGTCTATGAAAGCTTGTCGACTGATTTTAGGACTTTTTTGTTTTTGCATTTTGCATATAACACCTAGCGTTAGACCTTAGTATATATAATCTTAATAAGAGCTCATATTATATATCATTTATTAAATTAGTAGTTCACATTTGTGAAAGTTAAGCACTTCCTTTCACTGATTGTTACAAAAAGATTTTTTTAAGTTTCTGATGTTATTTTGGAAAATGCCTCTTAATGAAGAATAAAATTGTCAGTAGTTTTCTGCCATTTTTCAGCTTTTATCCTGTTAATGCACAGATTCAGAGAAGACTGCGTTTTAAACAGGAGGTCATCAAAAATGTTTTTTCTTATACTTTTTTTTGAGGAAGCAATGTTAAGATGTTCTTTGAAACCACAATGGTCACTCAGCTTCCTCTTGACGAAACATAGAGCCACACAAAACCCACATAAATGCAGGGCTGGCCGTGCTCGAACTAAAAGCTGAGCCCTTGAACAGTTTCGAGAGGAGCTATCTGCAATTGCTCCGGTACAATGCTTGCCACAGTTTTCTTTAAACAGGAAATTCCTACTTTTCCACTCTAATATAGGTTCTGTAATGAGTACCTGTCTCACCCGGTCTTGATAACTCACACTTTTCCATGAAGTTTCCCTTGGCGAGGTGTATCGAACGCTCGATCCGTGTTACTGGCTCTCCCAGTGGTAGATGCTGAAAAACATCTGTGATCAAATCAGTTTTAACTAGAGTTAGACAACACAATCTGAACTCTTAAACCAGCAAGTCTGTACAGAAGAGAGTTCACTAATCACTTAAAACAGCCGGGTTATGGTTATTATATGTACAGGTGAAACTATAAAATTAGAATATCGTGCATAAGTTCTTTTATTTCAGTAGTTCAACTTAAAAGGTGAAACTAATATATTGTACAGCATAATTATGCAAAGTGAGATATTTATAGCCTTTATTTGTTATCATTTTGATGGTTATGGATTACAGCTTATGAAAACCTTTTAACAATATTCTAATTTTTAATTTGGAGTTTTCAAATCTGTAAGTCATAACCATCAAAATGATAATACTTGAAATATATATATATATATTTCAAACATTAGGTGTTTGAAAAAAAAAATAGATTAGAAATAGAATTAATAAGATTAATAGATAAAGCTATAACAGAAGATTATACTACATTACAGTTTTGCCAGCTGGGATGTAAAAACTGTGATGCTCAATATTTCAAAACTACCCTAAACGGAGATAGAACCTTATAATTCTAAGCTCACGATATATATATATATATATATATCCAGCCCGTTCTCATCCTTTAACGTCATATAGAACGCTATGCAAAAACGGCGCTATACTACGCACATGGCACCCTTTATGCGTTGCAGCTATATATATATATATATATATATATATATATGTATAAATATGTATAAATATGATTCCAAGAAATAAACAAATGTCATTCTAATGTCAATACTGCATTTTGTTTGGAGAATGTTCTTTTGTCAGGTGTTTCTCATTAAGCTGTAATTTTAAACTTGTTATGTGGATTTAACAAATTACGTGTGCTCGTAAATGTCATTTTCTATTAATTGAGTGCTTGTTATCTGTGAACACCTGTACTAAATAACCTGTTATTAAAATAACTTATTATTGAGGGGGAAAAAAAGCTTTCAATAGCTTTGAAAAAGCAGCAGACTGAAGACAGACCAAGCAAAGTTCGAATTGATGGAGTATGGTAAATAATTGCAAATATTAATAAACCCAGACCCCTAACTCTTACTATTATTGCACTCAGTATAAACTGATAGAGCTGTAAGCTAATGTTCTTCCTCTAATATTGTCCTATTTTCCAGTACAAATATATAAACATTCTTAAATGAATATTCACTGAAAACAAGTTTTCTGTTATCTCTGCAACTGTAAATTATTTTCTTTGTTTAATAACAATGTTTTATACACTCTAAACGATTATAAGCTGTTTTAACCCAAATTTGGGTCAAATATGGACAAACCCAAATGTTGGGTTAAAAATGTCATTTAAAATTTAGCCCAACTTCAACTTTTACTTTCAACTGTAATTTTTGTAATTACACTTTTAACCCAACATTTGGGTTTGTCCATATTTGATGCAAATTTGGGTTGATACAACCCAGAATTTTAGAGTGATTCTATTTCTAGAACTCTTTAAGATGCAAAATATCTTAAAGGTAAATTAAAATGAAAAGAAAATCCATAGTTTGCCCACACAACAGCAGATAAATGTACTGTTTGTACAAATGGTCAAACCCAAACATTGGGTTAAAAATTGTATTTAAAAATGTAACCCAACGCCTGGGTTTGTCCATATTTGACCCAAAGTTGGGTTGAAACAACCCATCATTTTTTAGTGTGTACAAATAATTCTTATGTTTTAGTTACCATCTCTCAGTCATTTCCATTAATGTTAGTCAGTTGTTTAATGTAGTATTTAAAAGAGTTTCTGTCCAAAAACAAAACAACACTATAAACAATGATGGGTTGTTTGAACCCAAATTTGGATAAAATATGGACAAACCCAAATGTTGGGTTAAAAATATAATTTAAATTTTTAACCCATCTTTAACTTTCACTTTCAACTGTATTTTTATAATTGTATTTTAACCCAAAATTTGGGTTTGTCCATATTTGATGCAAATTTGGGTTGAAACAACCCAGCATATTTTAGGGTGAAGGAAAATCTTGCGTAACATACATGAATAAAACATTGCATGAAATAAAAAGTTTTGTAAATTGAAGTAATAAAGACCCATGATGATTTAAACTTTTCAATTATATTATGCCATGTTTCAATTATATTAGACTAAATGTTATAAACACAAGTTGTGGTTTTGGAGAAGTCTGTACTGGTTGGGTTCAGGGTAACAAGAACTGAAATGTTTGCAGGTAAAGCCACACAGTTATGAGCTCATATATTTATAATGTAAACATTACAGCGGAAAAACACACGGCTGACGTTCTCTTTGATAGAAATGTGCATTTAAGTGCATTACACACTCTGACTTTAGGCAGGATTGAAAAAACATTGCTGGTTCATCCATTGGCATTTGCTTGACTGTCTTGTCTGGGAGTTCGAGTCATGTGATGCTTTAGTTAGATTAATATGGATATAACGTGAACATGTGGGTGAAGATTTCAGGCTTAGTCGACCTTTGAAGGGCAAGATAAAACTTAATGATTCAAACTTAAAACATGAGTATTTTCAGGGTGGATGAAAAGCGTCCAGATGCTCCAGTGTCGGTAGAAATCTACTACAGATCAAATGTTCTTGTAACTGGTTTTGCAAATTATATCCCAGGGACCAAAATTATAAAAATATCTCTATTAAGCATAAAATCCAAACATAAAGCCAAGGCTTTGCATTGGAACAGTTCAGTATTATCATGGATATTAATAAGATTTGGCTGTTTATTAAGCACATATTAACGCATTATTCTGCATCAGCCAATACTTAACAACTACCTTACTAACTATTAATGAGCAGTTATTAGGAGTTTATTTATGCAAAGTTTAGTTATTAGTGAGAACTGGACCCTAAACTAAAGTGTGACCAAATACATACAATTTATTTATCTTAAGAATAAAATCTTAAGAATGATATTAAATGCTAATGAATGAGAGATGCACATTTGAAAACATTTTTTGCCTTTATATAATAATTTATACATCGAAACACAGTCAAATATATCATTCAAAACATATTTCTTTCTCTAATGCTCTCCATGGATATATTTATTGTATCAAAACGGCTGTAAAAACAGTAATATTGTGAAATATGATTACCACACTGTAAAAAATTGCTGTAGATTCTACAGCAAAATTCTACAGAAATTTATTGTTTTATCATTTTACAAGTTATTACTGTAATTCGCAATGCATTATGGGTCAAAAGGAGTATTACAGTTGTTTACTGTATATTTCCCTGTCAACTGTAAATTGATTTACAGGTAAGAGGTGTTTTCACTGTAGTTCATACGTTTTACAACAATTTACTGTGACGTGGCATTATGGGATTGCGCGGGCTGATTACATTTGAAATCTGGTGGACTGGAGCAGGGCAGGATCGAGTTGAAGATAAAAGGCACTATTTACTCAATTTTTGGTAAGTTAACTTAAATTTACGTCCATAAATATTTACAATCTAATGTATTACTTAATGAGCGATTCATATTTTGAACAGAATTCATAACATTGGCATGTCATTATATGCAATTATTGATCGACTTAACAACTGCGTGTTATCAGGACATTTAGTGTGATGTAAAAGTGTTTGATTCCTATATTTTCCATCGAAACGTTACGTGTATTTAGTAAAGCAATGTGTCTTTAATTTTAAATTTCTTGTTTCAGGCGAGGCAATCGCGACGGCGCGCGCTCAGTGGTGAGGCGATCTGAACTTACAAGCACAAGGTAAAACTATCTTAAATGTTATGGACGAATGCTGCAGTTTGTTACAGTTTTATTTGAATTTGCTCTCAAGAGAGTATTTTAGAGCATTGCAGTTTGCAAGACGACAGATCGGATCCACTTAAGTCTTGGTGAGAGTTAGCTTTCTTGACGAAAACATATTGGAATAGGCTATATTAACATCGTTGGATGCTGCTATTTTCTCATTTATTTTACCAGTTTTGATTTCGTTTGATTTCGATTTTCGTATGAGAGCATGTAAAACCAGTGTTTAATAAAGGCCTGCATCATAACTATTTAACGCAAATCAATTTGCAGCGCGCAATGATAGTAACGTTAACAGGCCTATGCCTGTTCGTCATGCTCTCCAGAGAGTATTTTTTCGAGCATTTGCATATTTTGCAGTTTGGAAAACAAGGCATACTGAAGTGCTCTTGAGAAGGAACGTAAATCCGCACGTGCAGTTAGCTTTGCTGATGAAAAACATTAGAATATGATTTTAACATCGTTGCATGATGCTGCTATTTAAATCATTTATTTCACTAGTTTGGATTTATTATTGAGAGCAAGTAAACCCAGTGTTTAACAAATCCCTGCGTCATAACTAAATTCAAAATGACTGGCAAAATATTTGAAAGTTAATTTTATTTTCTGTTCAAAGTTCCCATATTTATCGTTTTCTTATATACCTTGAACCTAAATCTAAATGAGAAATGTATCACTGTAAATTATCAATATGATAGCAATATCATTGTAGGTCACATTAATGTTCTAAACTGCTGTTTTACCTGTGGTGTAACGTTACCTGACTTTTCACGTGCATTTAAAAATGTGCAGCTTTTAAGTTTCATTTATAGAGACCATACAGGTTATCAGAAGTCTTGTAAAGGTGCTAGATTTGACCAGACACAACACTGATTTGCAAGATTGGATACCGTCATTTCACATGCATGTACAACTCTGAATTACTTAATTAGGCATTTAAAAATGCCATATTGATGAGGGCTGGGAAATCTCTCTGTACTGCATTTACTGCATACTGCACTTAATTACATTAATTTTTTTTTCCTTTTATTTTTTATTGTAGATGTCAGCAACAGCAGCTGAAGTGGAAAAAAGTTCTACACTTTCAGACTCTCTGAGACTAATTGTCTTAGGTAATGTACGTTCCAGAATCTTTAAATTACTTAATACATTTTGCCTGTTGTATTTTAGCATACATTTTTATAAACTGTTTTCTTTTTTCTCTTCATTTGTTTTATTTTTAGGTGAAATTCTCACTGCAACCCAGTGGATGCTGAGTATTGAGGGTCAAGTGGTTCTGAATCAACACCCCAATTTCATGGCTGAATTTGCTGCTTTGTTTGCAACTTACTACAACTTTAATCTGGTGTACCAGCACGAGGCATCCTGCACACTTGAATTTGTTCAAAGGTAACAGATTACTGAAATATAAATTTGTATATGTTAAAGGATTAGTTCATCTAAAAATTAATGTTAGTTCACCTGTCATTAATTAACTACTGGCCTTCGTTCATTTTCGGAACACAAATTAAGATATTTTTGATGAAATCTTACAGTGTTTCTGAACCACACATAGGCCACAAAATCATTGCAACTTCCAAGGTCCAGAAAAGCAGTTAAGACAATGTTAAAATATACCATGTGACTACACTGGATCAACCACAAAATCTCTTCTCTTCTGTGTCAATCTCTGACGCTGTAGTAAACAGTGCATCGCTTCCAGGTTCTACGTTAGAACAAAAAGTATTCTCATCACTTCATAACATTGAGGTTGATCCACTGAAGTTACATGGACTACTTTAATGAGGTTTTCACTACCTTTCTGGGCCCCGGACGTTGTAATGACGTTGTGGTCTATGTGTGGTTCAGATACCTCTCTGATTTCATCAAACACATCTTAATGTGTGTTCCTGAAAATGAATGAAGGTCAGTAGTGACAGATTAACGAGTAATTAATTACAGAAATGTCATTTTGTGGTGAACAAATCCTTTTTAGTAGTGCAAATAATGCTTATTGTAAAGTGGTATATTTTCATAAGTCTGCACATGATCCTAAAGCTTCTGCTTGTATTTTTCTCACTGATTTTTGAGCAGATGTTTACCAAGAACATCAATGAAAGTGGAAAGACCTCAGAGAAGAGGCACAACACAGTCAATCCTACTCTTCTCATTAGGCTACCCTGTGGACCTTGAGTGGTTAAGCATGTGAGTTGTCAAATGTATATATAAAACAAAAAAATGAGATGTCTATAATTACACAAAATGTAAAAAAGTACAAAATGTAAGATGTGAGTTAACAATTTTGACATTCTGTTGTTTGAGCTTAAAGGGATAGTTCACTTTGAAATTAATTTTTGATATGTTTGATCTTACCTCAAGGGCATCCAAGATGTAAGTGTCTTTGTTTCCACAGTATTTTCAATTTTGACATTTTTCAGTCAAACCGTTGTTGTCTATCAGTCATACACTGGAGGCTAAGGGGGTCCACCAAAGAGCATGCACAGAGAAGTCCAAATTAAACATGATTTAATGACTCGTAAATGTAAGTAAACATTGATGGCCTAAGACCCGAAACGAGCGGTTTTTGTGAGAAAACGAACAGTATTTGTATCGTTTTTACCTCGTGTAGTCACAGTGACGTCCAAGTGACCTGAATCAGTTGTTCAATGTCCAACTGAACCGAACTGAATCAGTTCAATGTTACGCCGGAAGTGATCGCTTGCGTGTGACGTCACTCAATATTTACACGGAGATTTCGGAAGTTTTACCTTTTACTAAACATATTTAGATATACCGAAATCGTCTTTAAAGGGTTAGTTCACCCAAAAATGAAAATTAAGTCATTAATTACTCACCCCCATGCTGTACCAACCCCGTAAGACCTTCGTTCGTCTTCGGAACACAAATTAAGATATTTTTGATTAAATTTGAGAGCTGTATAACTACCACATTGGCTCCTAAGGGACTGCCTCTTGACGGCCCAGAAAGTCAATGAAGAAAATGTTTAAATATCCCAAGTGACTACCGTGGCTCAACTATATGTTTATCAAGTGACATGAATACTTTTTGTGCGAAAAAACAAACAAAAATAACGAGTTTATTTGACTATTTCTTTTCTTCCTTGTAGGCCAGAACGAGAATTCCTTAGATTTCCACGACGCATGTGCGAGATTTGCGATCTGCTTACACCAGCTTAGATCGCAATTCTCGCGCATGCGTCGTGGAAATCTAAGGAAGTCTCGTTCTGGCCTACAAGGAAGAAAAGAAATAGTAAGGCAAAATAGGAGGCAAAAAGACAAAATAATTAATCAGAATACCTAGCAAAAGTGTCTCCTGCTCCTCGCTCATGGACAGCTCCTATTCATACTCTCCGCCTCTGCATGTATCGGAAGGGAATGATTCAGATTTCACATGCCACTGCACTAGATGACAGACGGTTTGCTCTCGTCACATCTACGTCGTCAAGCTCTGTTTGAGTCTGCGCGTCAGGGACGGAAGTGCTAACAAATTGCCAAAAACGGGCTTCAATCGTCTCAATGGAGTTCCAATGAGATCGCTCTGTCCATTTCTTTTACTGTCTATGGTATAAACAAAGAGTGACGTAGGCGCGCAAGCGATCACTTCCAGCGCATGCGCAGACCGAAGCGCCCGTGCCGGCAGATCATTTTGTCGTGGCTATGATTACAAGAGGTAAAAATGATATAAATCCTGTTCGTTTTCTCACATAAACCACTCGTTTCGTGTCTTAGGCCATCAATGTGTACTTACATGTACGAGTCATTAAATCATGTTTAATTTGGACTTCTCTGTGCTGCTCTTTGAGGTGAACCAATTGAGGACCCCCTTCACCTCCAGTGTATGACTGACAGACAACAACGGTTTGACCAAAAAATGTCAAAATTGAAACTACTGTGGAAACAAAGACACCTACATCTTGGATCCCCTTGAGGTAAGATAAAACATATCAAAAATTAATTTCAAAGTGAACTATCACCGAAAAATGGAAAATCATTCACCATTTCCTCACCCCCATGTTGTTAAAAACCTGTATGAGTTTCTGTCTTCTGCTGAACTTAGATATTTTGAAGAATGTTGGTAATCAAACAGTTGGTGGTAGCCATTTACTTTCAGTTGTCTGGTTACCAAAATTCTTTAAGATATCATCTTTTGTGTTCAACAAAGAAAGAAACTCATACAGATTTGGAACAACTTGAGGGTGAGTAAATGATGACAGAATTTTCATTTTTGGATGAACTATCCCTTTAACTTTTATTGAACCCAGTATCTTGGTGTTAAGCCTTATTTGTAGTTATTTTGTGACTGATTTTGAAAAGATTTTCTGTACTTGAAATTTGAATTTGCTGATTATTTTAATAAATATTTTTCTACAACAGCTTTGACTTTGTGTTTGTTTTTTTAAATGATTATTTTAATGCATCTACATCAATATAATGGTAAATAATAGAGTACAGTTCACTGTTAAAATGATTCTTTTCAGCTTTTTAAATGTTAAACTATTACAGCATCTACTTGAATTTTGGGGGTATTTTACAGGATTTTATTGGCAATTTTATTGCCAGGTAAATACTGTACTTTAGTGAAATTACAAAATATTGCTGTAAAATAAAATACAGGTTTAATTCAATGTTACTGTAAAAAACCCTATAAATTACTGTATACCTATAAATTTAATATACAACAATCAACTGTAAATTGCTTTACAGTATTACACTGTAATCAATTTTACAGCAATTTCCAACATTTTTACAGGATTTTATTGGCAACTTTTTTGCCAGTAAATTCCTGTAAATTCTACAGGAAATTTTTTACAGTGAAATAACTATTATATTCGAATGCATTTAATTTATTCCTATGATCAAAGCTGAATATTCAGCATCATTACTCCAGTCTTCAGTGTCACATGATCCTTCAGAAATTACTCTAATGATGATCTGATGATCAAGAATTCTTTGATTTATAGAAAGTGTATTGTTTTGTAACAGTGTAAAAGTCTTCACTGTCACTTTTGATGAATTTAATGCATCCTTGCTGTATAAAAATATAATTTCCTTGACAAAAAATACTTTGGTAACACTTTACAATAATGTCTCATTTGTCAACATTATTTAGTGAATTATCTAACTTACAATGAGCAATACATTTGTTACAGTATGTATTCATCTTTGTTAATGTTAGTTAATAAAAGTCCAGCTGTTCATTGTTTGTTCATGTTAGTTCACAGTGCATTAACCAATGTTATAAAACGGTTAGTTCCTTGATTCTGATTGGTCGGCTATGACCGCTTCACCCACCGGTTCTATGTATCACTGCGCAACACTGCGGTTCCAATTTCCTATAGTATGTTGTGTTTATTTGAGCTTTAATCATATTACACATTGAAACGTTGTTGCTGTTCACGGTCAGGGACTATTTTTTCTCTAGCGGAAGGAAGGCTTTTAGTGATTTTGCTTCATGAAAATTGCTCTAATACATTTTTTTTCTTTAATATTTGTATTGTGTGGTTACCATTTTAGAAAAGCAATAAGGTACTCGAGGCAAGTGCTGTATCATGAATAAGTAACGGCTGAAGGGGTTAATCCGCTTCGCGTCGAGCCTAACAACGTCCTTCAGCCGTTACTTATTCATCATACAGCACAGCCTCTCGTACCTTAGAATGACGAAGTTAAGACGTTACTCTGTAGGCCAAAACGCGGAAGTGAGTTAGCATTTAGCATTCCCGGATCCCTCGCTCTAAAGTCTATGGGTTTTTTGAACGGGTTTTTGCTAAATTGCCTGAAATAGGGTCTGTGGTGAACAAAGCCTCTAAATATTTTCACGTTTTGATCTATGACATAGAACATACAGTTATAACCTGCTTGTGGTTTTTTAAACTTTATTGTGTCTGCTTGTGTTTTTTAAAAACTTTATACAGGCTTCAAAATGTATAAATTTTGGATTAACTTGTAAAGATTATCTTGATAGACAAAACGTGTAAGGGTCACAACTCTTTGTTTAACACAGATCTTATTTTTTGCGATTTTTGCGAAGTCTATGGGAATTGCTTTCGCTAACTTCTGAGTTGTCTTACAAAGTGACGCCATCACTTCGGCACTCTATTGCTCACTTATACCATGGTCTGGGTGAATACTTGATTCTGATTGGCTGCAGGGTGTCCATTAAAAAGTGAGAGACTGTCTCACAACGACCAATTCCTATGAATTCGACGCATGATTAAAAAGTGGCTAATTCGCACTCGTACTAATTCGTACGATTTGTCTAAACCCACGTGATGGTTAGGTTTAGGGGCGGGGTAAGGGGTAGGTCATTCGTACGAATTCATACGAATTGGCCAATTCGTAAAATATGTACGATTTAGCAAAATCGTATTAATTCGTACGAGTGAGGTCGTATGAATTGTTACGAATTAGCCACTTTTTAATCATTCGTCGAATTCGTACGACTTGGTCGTGAGATCGGGTTGGTTTTTCTGAATTAACGAGTTCATTATAAAAGATAATTTTTCATGGAATTTTTTTTTTACTCTGTTTTTCTGAATTAATGACTTGATTATCTCAAAAACTTAGAAAAACAGAGCAAAAACTTTTTTTCCATGAAAAATGATCTCGTAATTCTGAGATAATGAACTTGTTAATTCAGAAAAAACAGAGTAGATTTTGTTCCCTCAAGTGAATGCAATACGCTTCCGTACCTACCTGTGTGTTTTAATTTAGGTTAAAAAAGCGAAAGTGTAAGCTGTAAGTGCAAGCTGAGCGGACTATACATATCTCCGCTTGCTAAATAAACCATAAGGCCTAACCAGGGAAACCCAGTTATTGTTTGTAAAAAGTTTCGATTTTGATTGTAAAACGAAAAACGTGTTATTTGGCAAGTGACCATGGTATAAGCGGGTTTATGCCCTTCGAGGTGTCCGTCATCAGGTTTTAGTGGACTTCGGAGGAGGCAACCGTCCAACTGACGATAGACACCTCATCGGGCATTATCATAATTAATGCGGTAGAACTATTGTTGCATGTTAACTAAGGTAGTTAAAGGTATAGCGGAGGATTTTCTTTTTCCGGGTGGGTAGTCTATTGGTCCACCTAAGTGTCAATCATTCTGGTGATATGTTTACGTAAGGCCGTCGTACGTGCTCATCCCTGGCACAAGTCATGCACCGGATAGACACGGTAAACATCTCAATTTGTCTAAAGTAGCCTTTTGACCAAATGATAAATGGTATCACCCTGAAATATTCTAAAACCTTGTGTGTTCATGTGTTCATATTCTAAAACCTTGTGTGTTTATTATTACACAAATGCAACAAGCTACTTCTCCATTACATATGCAACTATGTATAAAAATAACGTATTATTAACAATGAGACATAGCCTATTAGGTTAAGGACCAACGTAATAGCACTGCTTATATGTTGCCATGTAACGTAATTGCGATTTGCAAAATAGTTTCCTCAGAACGTATTTCGTGTGATACAGGGTTGTACATACCATGTCTTAAGGTCCTCGGTCACTCAATCGATCAAGTAAATAAAACACGGAAGGGCATTTGACATGTTGTCTTTTTTTATGAATGTTTTTGAGTTAGTTTAGAATTTGCAACATAATTGTGTAAGACGTAATAGACGTTTCCTCTCGGGAGCAAGAGTGTTGTGTTTGTCCATGTGCATTTTTTTTTTAAAAATTGGAGAGGGCGGGTCTTCTCTAAAATTCGGAAAGATCCTCCGCTATACCTTTAACTAATGTTAACAAATGAACGTTATTGTAAAGTGTTACCAATGCTTTGAAATGGCGGTTTAACTCTGATTTTGCACAAATGTTTTTTTTTTTCCTCCCCCATAGCAATCTTGCAATTCTCTCTGGTTCTGCTCTTTAATATGATTTTAATGATATCTTTGATAACTGAAACGACTGAAGCTAAACGTCCTGTGCTTTTGAGGAAAGACGCCTCTCTTGTGGATCCATAAGAAAAAGGAGGATTCTGTGTTGTGAGTGGCATTGAGCTTGTCCAATGTTACTGACAGGCCTGAGATCAGGGCAGAAGGTGTAAGTCTTCAGGATGGAGGGGGATATTGATGATGGCTCGGGAGGTAATGACATAGGCTTTAGTGCAGGTCAGAAGGATCAGCTAATGAAGACTTATGTGTGGAGGAGAGGAAAGCATTACTTCAAATCAATGCCGCCTAAGACCGAGCGCCTGATAACCTTGGTTCAGAATTAGCCGGCGGACCGTAAATTGTGAGCGGAAACGCCTCTGACCTCTCATGCAAAACACAATGCTTATACAGACTCACACACTCTCTCTAAGTCCTCTGCTGGCCAAGTGCTATCGATATTGAAATAAGCCCGAGCAATTTGTTTTAAGAGGATGATACAGGGGAGGATGGGATTAACAAGGCAAGTCTCCTGTGTGTGCGTGGATGCTTAAATGTGAGAGAGGAAAATCTTTATCAATGCGTGCGGTGGTGGACATGGGATCTCGAGCAGCATCAGCAATCTCCTGTGAGTTCATTTAATACTACTTTTTAATACTTCCTTTTCTTTATGAAAGTCGGTAATTCTCACACTGCAGTGCCAAATGAAGTGCAAAAAGCGATCAAATAAAAAAATATAGAACACTCAAAAAAATGCTGGGTTGTTTAAACCCAAATTTGGGTCAAATATGGACAAACCCAAATGTTGGGTAAAAAAAATGTAATAAAAAAATGTACAATTGAAGCGAAAGTTGAAGTTAGGTTAAAATTTTAAATTACATTTTTAACCCAACATTTGGGTTTGTCCATATTTGACCCAAATTTGGGTTAAAACAACCCAATCTTGTTTAGAGTTTACACTTTTTGTACTGGATGATTACTTTTAGATCATTTGTCATTATATCAACATTTATACAATATATAAATAGAGGTTTAGGAAATATGTGAAACCAACATGAACACATTACAACTACAACTGGTTTAAACTACACTACACTTGTTTCAACCCAAATTTGGGTCAAATATGGACAAACCCAAATGTTGGGTTGAAAATGTAATTTAAAAATTGTTAAAAAATTACAGTTGAAATTGAAAGTTGAAGTTGGGTTAAAATTTTAAATTACATTTTTAACCCAACATTTGGGTTTGTCCATATTTGACCAAAATTTGGGTTGAGTGAATCTTTCTATTATACTCTGTGGTCTCAAAAACTAGGCCTATTTAGATACTTAAATGCATTAATTAAATTGTAAAACAACACAAATTGCAATGATGCTTTCAATGAATGTGATTTGGATATATTAAAAGTAACACTTTATTTTAAGGTAATGTACTTACACGTTACTACATGCACTTACGTTAAATTATGCATCACAAGTAACTATAACCTTAAACCAAACCCCAACCATAACTATAATAAGTACATTATTACTCAGTACTTAATTAAGTGCAATGCAACTCATCTTAAAATAGTGTAACCATATTAAGTTATTTCCCCTTAAAGCTTATACAGCAACAGTTCACTAACAAATAATTAAATAATTTACATTTTAGACACAATACTTTGTCTAATTTTACTCCGCCAGCAAAAATTGCTCCAAACGAAGCCACAGAATAATCAACATCACGAGTCTTGTAGCAATGAATAATTTGAGTTATTGATTCATTGACTCACTCATAAAAACACTGCCATTCATAAATTATAAATCATGGGCTGTGTCTGAAATCACATATTCTCTTGAGTAGGAAATAATTTGTATAAGTAATTGCTTCAAGACCACTAAAAAGTATGTTTTATACAGTATAAATGTAATCTGGATGCACTAGATCCGCATGTTGTCATTCATACTGTAAATCCTCTCCCGTGGCCTCATTGGATATTAAAGTGTCCATCATATACACACTTCAGAATCTCACCGGAAGTAGTTAGTCATCTGGTATTACTCTTTTATGAGTACTGTGAATTCAGATTTAATGATTTTGTCACATTCTGTTTTTCGCCTACTATGTAGCAGAGAAAGTATGTGACTTCGGAGGCATCAGATGCGCACTTCCGAATCTCCCCCTAACGTTTCTCCTAGTTTTTTATTAATACTGTGAATTTGAACAAACTACAATTTTAACAAGGGGTTACACCTACTAAGTAGTAGGGAAGTATAGCCTGGATGCCAGCCGAACTTACGTGATCTGTTGTGAAGCAAGTCTCCTGAACCAAAGCTGTTCAGACCAATCAAATTGTCAGGGTGGGCTTTATACAATGATGGACAGATGATCAACCATAACGTCCACGTCACCAAAGAGCGCTTGGGTTGAGTTCATAGACAACAAAGATGGCCGCCACTGGGGAACTGAGATGTGATTCAGCATCGCATCTGTTGTAGAAGATGTAGACAGCGCATTCATTTTAAAAGAGGAACAGAGAACCACGATCAAGGCATTTGTCGATCCAATTGAGTCCAGAGGCATTTTCTTTCCTGGTTCGGTTAAAACGCCCCTTAATCACAGCCCAGTGGAGCCGTTTCAAACTCGCATTCTGACTAGCATCTGAGTATGATGACGTCAGGCCAAGGGAAGCATGCAATTTCAGTCGCGTTTTTACTGAATGAATCTGTGTTTATAACCAAATCATCGTTAATAAAGACGAATTTGCCGCCACCTACTGGTGTAACAAAGAAAAGCTGCAGAAATAGACCCGGAAAAGTATTTGCATGTCTCTAGCATATTTAAAGGGGTCATGAACTGGCTTTTTAAATGTTATTATATTGTTGTCTAAGATCAACTTATAACGTTCGCTTGGTTTTTGCATTCAAAAACATCAAAATGAACAAGTAATAGGCTATTTTGTACCCTGGTTGTGAGCCTACCTAAAAAACGGTCGGTTTTTATGGGCGTGTCGCACTGAAGACTTGGAAGTAAACACCCACTGCTGCGAGTGGAGAACAGTTTTGCATATTATAATGAGTTTAACTCACCCGTCGGTGCACATGGGGGAAAACGTCCAATGTTGTAAAATGGCAACCGGATTCGCCCATACATGTTCGACCCAGAGTCCGTGTGTTGCACAATATTCCTGTCAGATCCAATATAGACGGCACAGCACCGTTCTTTACTCTTAATCGGTCTGCAAATCCAGTCTTGTTCACAAAACAATCCTCAGTGAAATGAAGCGAACAGACGACGATGTTTTACCTCATCAGCTGGAACATCATTAAAAATAAAATTTTATCCATGCAGTCCTATTGGAATCCACAGGAAGCTTATTCAGCGACTGTCTTGCACAACCAGGCACTGCACAATATTCTGTATTGCTCGGTAGCGATCCAGTTTGTCATCACGAGGTAAGCATGTACATGTATGATACTTATGTGTGTAATGCGCGAATCGGTGGGCGGGGCTAAACCTGCCGTGGTGAAGCAGGCGTTGATCATCTTCTGTGGGGGTGGTGTTTTATCCTCTTTGTCGTCATAGTTCCCCACTTTTAAAAACGAGTCGTTTTTAGAGGCTGTGTCAATAAAAGCTTTTATTGGACTAACAAGGACGTTTTCAGTTCTGAAACTTACAGGATATTCTTATAATATGATGACCTCTTAGATGTCAAAAGCTCAAGGAAACTTTGATTTCTCAGTTCATCACCCCTTTAAGCATTTTTTAAATATCACTCTTAATGTTATAAACACGAGTAGTGGTTTTGGAGAAGTCTGCACTACCAGCCCATTCTCACCCCTAAGGCGTCACTTAACTGACGCCTTGGGAAGCATTTGGACATGCTTCAATATCTGACGCTTTAGGCGCCCTTTAGCGTCAGTTAGATGACGCCATAGGATCGCGTGTACCCTACCCCCACCCCACACCTAAACCTAACCGCGTCCTCTAACTGACGCTTTCCTTTAGCGTCAGTTAGATGACGCCGTAGGATCGCGTCATGTAAGTGACGCTAAAGGGCGCCTAAAACGTCAAATATTGAAGCATGGTCAAAGGTGACGCCTTGGGGTGAGAATGCGTTGGCACTACTGGTTGGGTTCAGGATAACAAGAACTTAAATGTTCACAGTTATGAACTCGTTATAATGTAAAGCATGTGTTCATGTTTTTAACGCTGCTCAGACAGTGATATTCGAGGATCTTCCTCTTGAATAAATCCACTTGGGTTGGATATTTTATCTAATGAAGTGACTTTCATTCCCCTCAGTCACACACTCTCCGGCAGACATTATTCATTCACAGAGACACGGGGAAGACTCTCTGAAGACCACAGGTCGTCTGTAGTCCATCAGTCTGCCACAGGTTTGATGGAAGAGAGCAGCGTTTCATCGATAGTGAGGAGAGGTGAATGATCCAGGCCTCACCTCGCCTCTCTCTTTGCATGTGGAGATTTCTTTGCTTTCTTCTATTCTGCCGCTTTCTCTCACATACGTTTATGTGCATGATATATAGCCTCTCTTCCTTCCATTACCATCTATTTTCTTTTTTCAATCACATACACATTACCATGGAAACTGCAAAACTCTAAGCTCAGAGGGTCCGGAGGTTGTTCGGTGTAGAGTGATGTGAAACCAGCCCCCTCACATCTGAATATCCCGAACCCTGCAAACTATTGATTGCTAGGCGAGAGAGCGGCCCTGTGATCTAATGGGTAAAGGAAACCATGGTTACGCATGTTTAAACGAAATCTTTGTACTCAAGGTTACAGATCCGGCCACAGGGGAGAGATACAGACTGAATATCTGCACAATATGAGAGTTTTTCTCAGGTCAGGACATCACAGCAGAGGAAAAAGTAAATGCACACGGATGCCAGGAGGTCCTCTTTGTATTGTATATTCAGTTAGAGAGCTGGGAGTGTAATTGCGGCTCTAGCCCATGCAGTGACCATGAACGCCTCTTTTAGATACACATGTATTAGAGTTGCACTAAAGTGACTTGCATGTTAATATGCTCTTTTAAAGCCCACTGAAGTGTCTTGGAAGGCACAGCTTTGTTTGATGCGGTGACGTAATGAAACAGGAAGCTAAGGCGGGGCATATTGAATGGCTCCACCCCCTTTTCAAATAGCCAATAGCGTTTAGTTTATCTCACATACTGCTGTCGTACTTGACGGCTCCATGGAAGCAAATCCGAGCGCTGATGATACGCTGGATTAGAGGTGTAGAGGTGTGAATATATTCCAACCATTTTATTCCTAACCAACGGAAAACTCGAGCATTTGTGTCATGATTCTGCCATCATGTCTTATATTTTTCCTGGTCTTGTGGCAGGATCATGGCAGACCCATGTTTTATGTACAAATGCATGGTCTGTTGTTTGGGCCATGTGCTTGTGTTGTCTCGTCTCATAACCCCGCCCCCTTGTTATCCTTGTTTAGTCATGATTTCCTTGTTAGTGTCACCTGTTCCCCTTGTTAGTTTCTTGCTATTTAATCCCCTTGTGTTTGCTGTCCTGTGTCGGTAGATTGTCTATCTTACTGTGTCTTACGTTGTAAGAATCAAGCTGTAAGTTATCAGTTGATCGTCTTGTCGTGTAAGAAGCATTTATCTTGTCTTAGCTGTTAGTTTTTTCTCTGAGTCTTAGTCTAGTGTTTGTTATCCTGTCTTGTTTTGCCCCATCGTGGGTTTTTGTTTTCTGTTTGAGTCATAATAAAAATTTAGTGTCTGCATTTCGTCTGCATGCGTCTGGGTTCTCTCGTCCATCGTCATGACAGTTTGAACAACCGAACACACATCTCTGTGACGTGTCATGGTCGCTTTGGTCAGGTGGTGTTTATAGCATAGGGGGCGGAGCTTTAGATTCTAGAGAGCATTTGATTGGACAGAAGATGTGACGAGAAGCTGAAGTCAGTGGTGACGTCTTAAAAATCCCTGATCCATTTTTAGCGGAAGTAAGAGACTAAGTTTTGAATTCTTATTTCTCCTAAATGTGAATTGTGTAATTGTTTTGGTACACACCAGGTTATTCATAACCTTAAAGGGTAACTAAACACCAAAACAACTTTTTTAGTTAATGATCTGTAAGAATGGAGCTTCATAAATGCTGTTCATTGATTCGAGTAAATTTTTTGACAATTGAGTATAAAGTGTTTTGATTTTCAAATATATGGTGTAAAAACGTCTGAGTGCTGCCCTCTTCAGGTTAAACGGAAAGCTCCTGCAGTAGGGGTACTTTCTGACGTAGCGAACTCTCAGACGCCACTCTGTCACGCCCTTGGTGCGAGCTCACCACACCCTTGGCAACCCCAGGTATAAAAGCATCTGGTTCCGTCAAAACTACTGTAGCGAGTCAGGAGTTGGATTTATGAGTATTGAAAACGATCAGGATAGCATATAATAGCATCTAGTTAGCATAGCATATAGTTATTTATATTATTTTTGAAAACGATCAGGATAGAGTATTGTTGCATCTATTTAGCATAGCATTATAGAGATAATTTAGATTATTTTGTGTAGCTAGTAGCATAGTACAGTTAGGATAGCTTCAAGTTAGCATAGATTTATCAGTGTTTAGTACAGTGATCAGGATAGTAACGGAATAGAGGTGGACATGGCAGGGTTCTCAAGTTTGAGCAAAAGCTTGGAGTGAGATCACACACGGTTAGGGGAGGAGCCATAATGAAGCCCCGCCCCACCCATCCCGCCCCCAATTTTACCCATTGTTCATAATTAACCAGAACAAATTAAAATTATAACAATTAGTAAATCTGATAAATGACAGAGTAATTCATCACATCAAATACTCTTTAATGCAGTATTACAAATATAGCTAACCAAAAATATAACAAATTGCTCCAAACAGTTTCAAACAAATCTTTAAAAATTGCAATTTGATTTTTGAATGCGTCTTCTATCTAGACGAATGATTTATTGTGTTGTGGGACATTGAGAACAAATGGACAGATTAGAGTGCACCACCTCTTCCACTGTCTCCTCCTCTAATCTGGCAACCTTTTTAGGGGGCTTACCCTTTGGTGCCCAAAATGACAAAATATCTTTCTGCTTTTTTCCTGACATCTTTGAAAAATACAAATGCAACATTATGACAATGATTAAATATTACCCAGAGCAATCTGCTGTAATACATCCTTAATGTAACTAGAAAGACTATTAATATTAGAGTATAATATAATTTAAAAATAAAATCAGTAAATCTTCATTCCTTTCCATACCCACTAACATTTCTCTTAGTTTCAGATAACATAAGATAGCCAAACTGAGCCTGGTTGCAAAGTAGTTGTAGAGTTTTTGACTGCATCAATAATAATGTACGATGGGCTACATATTAAATGTTCTAGCCCAAAAATGTTAGACGAGCTTCTTCCAATTTACCCTCTTCTCCATCACGACACATGTGTTCGCGCGATGTTGTTAGTTACCTAGTACTTAACGAACGTACGGTGGCCGAGGATGTTCCGTCCATTTCCGTGTGTTCGCGCTACTGAATGACATGTCATGAGGTGCGTTCCATTCGACAGGGTCCCTACGCAGTGTTCACTGCTCCCTACTCCCTGAACACGGTATATCAGTTGAAGTTGACTTCACTGACTTCCTGTGAAGTGATGTATTGATGTTCCCTTATTCCCTATGCCGTTTGCAGTTCGAACTGAACAAGTTCGTTTCGTTCGAATTGGAATCTCACTTAAGATGGCGAAATACCCTGTGAAGTCCACTTCGCAGTCCACTTACGGTCGAATGGAACGCACCTATGTATAGATCAGTGGTGCACGCAGCGCGCATGTTGCCTAGTAACGAACGCAATCTGGCGGAGATACGCGCTGGCGGCAGGAAACTTGTTTGCCTGCGCCTCGTATTCAACGTTAGAAAGCTTTCAGCCAGGACAACTTGGTTGGCATTGCCTTTTCAGCGTGAGAAATACACAGTGTGGCGTGTGAGCGTGTGAACCGGTCGAAATGCGTGTGTCTCACGGCCAATGCGTGAGACTTGAGAACCCTGACATGGGCTTCTCCACACAGCTCCACACGCAGTGCCAAACCGTGAGCTTAGAATTAAGGTTCTATCTCCACTTTTGGTCAAAATTGAGCTTTTGACATAATCTGATCCATTATGTGTTTATTAATGCCTGTGTGGTGTTATTTTTGTAAAAAAAAAGATTAATAGATAAAGCTATAATAGAAGATTATACTACATAACAGTTTTGCCAGCTGGGATGTAAAAACTTTGATGCTCAATATCTCAGAACTACCCTAAACGGAGATAGAACCTTATAATTCTAAGCTCACGAAACACTGCTCGTCCTGCATGGACTCCTCCACCGCAACGGCGTCTTGATGTGAGTGATCATGGATATTTTAATCACAATTTATGGTTAGGATAAAGTTAATCCTCTGGGGTCGACAAACGAGCCGGCGCATTTTGCTGGATTTTTTCACATAGCGGCAGAATATCAATATGAATATATGCCCACAGAGCGTGCGCTATTGAGATCAACTCGACGACAAAACTCATCAGATGCCTGTCGCAATGCGGGAGTTAAGACCGCAGTTTGAGCCAGCGGCTCGAATGGATTTGGCCCTGTGTCTAGGACTTTTCTCCCTCACCTTCACCTTCACCTGAAGTGGATGTGAAGGTGAGGGAGAAAAGTCCTCGACTTCAAATGGCCGCTCTGTTGCAAAGGCAGCTACTTGCGTCACTCCAGTCTCTCTCTATTTTAGAGTCTGACAGCAGCTGTCACTCACGGCGGGTCTCAGGTGCACACCCCCTAGCCCCGCTGGGGTCTGCCCATTTTTTTCAGCATTTTTCAAATATTGCTAGTGGGTGGAGTCAGGCTCTGACCAGGGGTTTAGTTACCCTTTAAGGCCAACATATTCATACTAAAAGCTAAAAAACATACATTTTGATTTCAGGGGGCCTTTAAATTTCACATTTTATAGCATCTTGATAAATTTATAGAGGACCCATTATGCCTTTTCAAACTGCAAATGCAACTGCAACATTACACATAAACATGAAAAAAAAAATAATCACAAGACCCCTTTAAAACAGCCTTTTTCATAAACCTATTATTTTATCAGCATAACAATTAAAACGTCTCGGTTACGTATGTAACCCTCGTTCCCTGAGTAGGGAACGGAGACGTTACGTCAGAAGTGACGGAGATTGGGGGTTTCGCATAGAAAGCCAATCCTCTTCGAGTATTTAAACACGAGCCAATGGCATGCAATGCCTTGGGGCTGCGGAAATTTGCATAGCGTACTCCGCCCTACTCCGTGAGTATAAAAGGAGGAAGTGAACGCAACCGCAGTATGTCTTCGCTGAGGAGCCAAGACTGAACTCGGCATCTACCCAGCGATACAGCAGAAGTGGCAGGGAGACGTAACGTCTCCGTTCCCTACTCAGGGAACGAGGGTTACATACGTAACCGAGACGTTCCCTTTCGTAGTCACTTCGAGTTACGTCAGAAGTGACGGAGATTGGGGGTCTGTGCCATCACGCCATCTTCAAGCTGTCTTCCAGTGCCCTGCGAAAGACTGAACCCCCGAGCCTTACCTTTCTTTTTTTTTTTTTTTTTTTTTTTTTGGGGATCCGACTTTGACACAGGATTACCAAGGTACACTGGGAAACATATCCCGAAGGGGACATGCTACCAGCTGCCTACCGAAGGGAGGACTTATGAATACACATATGGCCACATAGGAACGCATATGGAACACTGGAGTACCAACCGCAGGTGGCTACTAATTTAAACTCCAGGGGTGGCAGATGGCTTGCCAAGGGAAGACACATGCTCAGAGAGGCTTACAGTGGATAATACACATGAGACGGTTACCATGGGGAACCGTGCGCATGGAGGCACCTAGCTAGCATCCAGAGCAACGCAGTGGTGCCCGCATCGTCGGTGCTGGAGGACTCAAGACTTCAATGGAAGAACTGAGGAAATATCGCACTTATCCAGTCCGGGGAGTGGAGTGGCGAGCAAGCGAAGACACCTGAGCGGATCCAGAACTGGCCGAAACGAGTACGCGAGAGGATACCGGCTCAATTCGCAGATTATAGAATCTGGCGAAGGTGTTGGGTGTCGCCCAGCCTGCAGCTCTGCAGATGTCTGTTAGCGAGGCGCCGTGCGCTAAAGCCCAAGAGGAGGCTACACTCCGAGTGGAATGGGCCGTCACACCAAGGGGGCACGGAAGGCCTTGCTGCTGGTAAGACAAAGCAATGGCATCCACTATCCAGTGGGACAGCCGTTGCTTTGAGAGAGCCCTTCCCTTCTGGCTCCCTCCATGACAGACAAAGAGCTGGTCTGAGGTCCTGAAACACTGCGTTCTGTCGACATAGGTGCGGAGAGCACGTACCGGACAGAGCAGTGCCAAGGCTGGGTCTGCCTCCTCCGGGGGCAGCGCTTGCAGGTTCACCACCTGGTCCCGGAAGGGAGTGGTGGGAACCTTGGGCACATATCCAGGCCGGGGTCTCAGGATCACGTGAGAGTAAGCCGGCCCGAACTCCAGGCACGCTTCGTCAACGGAGAATGCGTGCAGGTCCCCCACCCTCTTGATGGAGGCCAATGCAACCAGGAGTGCTGTCTTCATGGACAGAAACTTTAACTCTACCGATTGCAAAGGCTCAAAGGGATGCCTCTGCAGAGCACTTAAAACTACCGAGAGGTCCCAAGAGGGTACGAGGGGAGGACGAGGCGGATGCAGCCTCCTCGCTCCCCTCAGGAACCTGATGACCAGGTCGTGCTTCCCTAAGGACTTACCTTCCACTGCTTCATGAGAAGCGGCAATGGCCGCGACGTAAACCTTAAGGGTGGAGGGCGACAGCCTGCGCTCCAACCCCTCTTGCAGGAAGGAAAGCACGACACCGATCGAACATCTCCGGGGGTCTTCTCCGCGAGAAGAGCACCAATTGACGAAGAGGTTCCACTTCAACGCATAGAGGTGTCTCGTGGACGACGCTCTTGCGGAAGTGATGGTTGCCGCCACCGCAGGTGGCAGCGAACTCAAACCTGCCTCGTCCCATCCAGGAGCCACACGTGCAGCCTCTACAGATCGGGACAAGGGTGCCACAGAGTGCCCCGTCTCTGAGAGAGTAGGTCTTGTCTCAGAGGAATAGGCCAAGGAGGTGCTGTCGCGAGGAGCATGAGATCGGAGAACCACGTCTTGGTGGGCCAGTAGGGGGCTACCAGCAAGACCTGCTCCTCGTCCTCCTTGATCTTGCACAACACCCGTGCAAGGAGGCTCACTGGGGGAAACGCATACTTGCGTGGGCCCCGTGGCCAGCTGTGCGCCAGCGCATCCGAACCGAGAGTGCCCCAGGTCAGAGAATAAAACTGGGCGCAGTGGGCTGAGTCCCGAGAGGCGAACAGATCTATCTGTGCCTCCCCGAACTCTTTCCAGATCAGCTGGACCGACTGGGGATGGAGTCGCCATTCGCCGGAGATGGGACGGACCCGAGACAGCTCGTCGGCTGCCCAGTTCCGGTCTCCAGGAATGTAAACTGCACGAAGGGACCTCAGGTGCTTCTGACTCCATATCAAGAGGTGGCGGGCGAGCTGCGACAACTGGCGCGAGCGTAGACCCCCCTGGTGGTTGATGTACGCTACAGCCGTAGTGTTGTCTGAGCGGACAAGCACATGCTGGCCCTTGAGCAACGCTCTGAAGCGGTGCAGGGCGAGCCGTACTGCCAGCAGCTCGAGGCAATTGATGTGCATGAGGCGCTGGGCTCCTGTCCAGGAACCGGCGGCTGCATGCCCATTGCACATGGCACCCCAACCCGTGGTAGATGCATCCGTGGAGACGACGAGATGTCTGGAAACTCGCTGAATAGGGACACCTGTCCGTAAAAAGCTGAGGTTCGACCACGGGAAGAAGGTTCGCCGGCATGCCGGAGTCACTGGGACTCGGAGCGAGCCGCGATGCCATGCCCACCTCGGGACTCGATCGCGAAGCCACAGCTGAAGCGGTCTCATATGAAGCAAACCGAGCGGCGTTGCCGCGGCCGCGGATGCCATATGCCCCAGGAGCCTCTGAAAAAGTTTCAGTGGAACCGCACTCTTGCCCTCGAACTGACGAAGGCAAGCCAGCAGTGAGTGCGCGCGCTCGTTCGTGAGCTGCGCGGACATGGCGACCGAGTCTATCTCCATGCCGAGAAAAGAGATCCTCTGCACGGGGCAAAGTTTGCTCTTTTCCCGGTTGACCCGAAGGCCCAAACGGGCTAGGTGCCGGAGCACCAAGTCTCTGTGTTCGCAAAGCTGAGCTCGAGAGTGTTCTAGTATCAGCCAGTCGTCGAGATAATTCAGGATGCGAACCCCGTGTTCGCGAAGGGGAACAAGGGCTGCCTCGACGATCTTCGTGAAGACGCGAGGGGACAGAGCTAACCCGAATGGGAGAACGGCGTACTGATATGCCTGGCCCTCGAAGGCAAACCGAAGAAACGGTCTGTGTCGAGGTAAGATGGACACATGGAAGTACGCGTCCTTCAGGTCGATCGCTGCAAACCAATCCTGATACCGAACACATTCGAAAATGCGTTTGGGCGTGAGCATTTTGAACGGTAGTCGATGGAGAGAACGGTTCAAAATGCGCAGGTCCAGGATCGGTCGTAACCCACCGGTCTTCTTGGGGACAATGAAGTAGGGGCTGTAAAACCCGGACTTCACCTCGGCTGGAGGGACCGTCTCGATTGCACCCTTCGCCAGCAGGGTCGCAATCTCCGCTCTCAGGACTGGGGCATTGCCACCAACTATCGTGGAGCGAACTCCCCTGAAGCGGGGAGGAGACCGTGCGAACTGAATCGCGTAGCCGAATCTGATCGTTCTGATGACCCAGCGGGATATCCCGGGAAGCGCTAGCCAGGCTTCCAGGAAATGAGCCAACGGGGTCATGCGAACCACAGACGTCCCCCCGGAGGGGCAGCGGTGCGGGTCGACTGGCACGCGTGCAGGAGTTACCCCGCTCGGATGCGTCGAAGCCCGCTCCCAGACAGAAGGGACCAGGGAAAGCGGAGCGTTCCACGGGGGTCTGTTCTGCCGGGGGTCTGGCGACAGAGGGGGAAGGGATTGGTGTAGCCCGGGGACGACACACGCACCCTTCCGCGCCCTCAGAGACAGAGAGGAGTGTGTGGGCTGACGCACGGGGGCATCGAGCGCACCCACTCCAGTCTGTGAGCTCAGTGAGGATGTCAAGTCTTTCTTTAACCAGTTCAGGGTGCTGCCCACCCGTGGGTGAGCAGCGGGGAGCTGAGAACAAAAGATTCTCCCCCGGCCCTCCACCGGGGGAAGGAGGGGGCCTGCTACCGCCTCCTGGGAAAGACTCGAGATCGTCACTGAGCGGCCCCTGTCAGGATCTTCGCTTGGCCTGGCGTTTAGCGGGGCGAGCGGCCTGAGGGGGCTGAGACGCCGGCCTGCGGCCTCCTCGACGCCGGGGCCCGGGTGAAGGCTGCTGCTGGGGCCGGGCGGGAGGGAGGGGAGCCGCAGGGGGGCGTCCTCGGCGGCGAGCAGCGGGAGGCACCTGCGCCGATGACTGGGTGGAGGCAGCAGCTGGTCGTCGGGGCAGGATGTGTTTAATGGCCTCCGTCTGCTTCTGGGCGGTGGAGAACTGCTGGGCGAAGTCCTCGACCGCACCGCCGAAAAGGCCAACCTGGGAGAGCGGAGCGTCGAGCAGACGAGTCCGCTCAGCGCTCCGCGTGTCTGCCAGGTTGAGCCAGAGATGGCGCTCCTGAACCACCGAAGTGGCCATCACCTGACCGACGGCGCGAGCGGCCACTTTCGTTGCCCGGAGAGCAAGGTCAGTGGCGGACCGCAAATCTTTAAATGCCGTCGAGTCAGTCCCGCCCTCGTGCATGTCTCTGAGCATCTTCGCTTGGAAGACCTGCAAAGTGCTCATGGCATGCAAAGCGGAAGCCGCCTGTCCCGCCGCTCTATAGGATCGCGCCGCCATAGCAGACGAGAACCCACAGGCTTTGGATGGGTGCTTAGGAGGACCACGGGTGGAGGCGCTCTGTGGACACAGCTGCATCGCAACAGAGCGCTCCACCGGGGGCATCCCAGTGTACCCACGGGCGGCCCCACCGTCGAGGGGGGGAAAGGCGGGGGAGAGATCGCGCTCTCGAGTGGACAAAGGAGCCCCCCAAGAGCGCGATAACTCCACATGCAGCTCGGGGAAAAAAGGTATTGGAGTTGGCCGTGGCCTTGCGGCGGCAGCTTTGTCCAGATACCAATTATCCATCCGCGAGAGATCGGGGCAGGATGGAGGTTTCCATTCTAGCCCGATACTCCCAGCGGCTCGAGACAGCATGGCCGTCAGCTCGGGATCTGACACGGGCAACGCTGGCACTCCCGAAGGGGGCAACGCAGCCGCATCTTCCTCTCCCGAGGACTCAAGCCCGCCTAGTGATGCTGTGATAGACATCGCATCATCATCTGGAGCGCTGCTCGAAGCAGCCGGTGCCGCCGAAGAGACAACCGACCGAGTCGAGCTAGCGCTCGCTGGCTCACGCACCGAGGCGGGAGGTGTGGCCCGAGGAATCGTCGGGGCTTTATCCCACACCGTCACCGTTAGATCGCCGGGTCCCCGGGTCGACGGGCCCCCTTTCGTGAAGGAAGCCGATCGAGTAGGGGGGACCGGGGCTCTCACTCTAGTGAGATCATTGAGCCTCGACCTCAGTGTGGAGATGGTCATGCTCCCACAGAAGGAACATGAGTCATCCACGAACGCTGCTGCTGCATGCTGAATGCCCAGGCATACAAAGCAGCGTTCGTGACCATCAGATGATGACAGAAATCTACCACATCCAGAAGGGCACGGGCGAACCATCTTTAAAAAGACGTGCCGCGTGCAGCTCTTTCACTTTCACTTTTATGAGAAAGGAGAAATTCACTCTTTCAGCGCTGAAGCTACCAGGGAGAAGTGCAAAGTCTGGCAGACCACTGCTCAGATCGCAGGCAATGCAAAATCTCGCTGGGTACCGCCGTCACACCAACACTGAAGAGGACGCTCGTTCTCGAAGAGTCTTGAATCAGCTTTTAGGAGTGAAGAGGTTCTCTTGGCTCCGAAGCGAAAACATACTGCGGTTGCGTTCACTTCCTCCTTTTATACTCACGGAGTAGGGCGGAGTACGCTATGCAAATTTCCGCAGCCCCAAGGCATTGCATGCCATTGGCTCGTGTTTAAATACTCGAAGAGGATTGGCTTTCTATGCGAAACCCCCAATCTCCGTCACTTCTGACGTAACTCGAAGTGACTACGAAAGGGAACTTCAATCTCTGATTTCAAATAAAGTAAAAATAAAATAAGGTTATCGACTTTTGCAACCTCATCTAAACCTCAAAGACGATATAAATGCCTGTGATTGACAATGATTGACAGGTCAAGGCCAGCATCAGCCTGGGTTACACTGGCCATAGCAGCATGAAGAATGCCTTTCAGATGAGTTTCCTCCTATTGATTTAAGGCTTTAAGGACACATTTGAGTCACCAGCCACCAACACATGCAACACTTTTCATTATCCGTTTTCCTGTTGCTCACCCTCCCCCTCCTCGGCTTTGAAGACTTCTTGTTGCAATGCTTGACAGTGCTTCCTCATGAATCTGGACTAATTGGATCCCACCTCCATGAAAGGCTGGTTGAGGAGATGTGATGGAGAAGGTGGGAGGAACAGTCGGATGACAGAGTGGGCGACCGGAGCAGGAGGCAGTGGGCGTTCGCATTACGCTGCTCCTCTCAAAGCCACTGAACGCAGACATTAACTGTTCACAGAACTTTTAGTTTTTAGAACTTTTCAGATGCTTGCGTCTGCCTTGTGTCCAGTTTCAATGCTAAAAACTATGGTGATGATGACGATAAACTTCAAAATCAAGGTTTAAATACCTCAAAGTGTTTTTGAGAAATGGATTTAGATATTTTTTTTTTATCTAATTTAAAAAAAAATAGATTAAATTACCAATTTTTGGTTCCCAGAACATTAGTTTTAGGTTCCCAGAATGTTCTCAAAATGTTAGTTTTTCTTTCCCAGAATGATAGTTTTTGATTCCCAGTACAATAGGTTTTGATTCCCAGAATGTTCCTAAAATATTAGGTTTTGGTTCCCAGAAAGTTAGGTTTTTGGTTCCCTGAACGTTAGGTTTTTAGTTCCCAGAACGTTAGTTTTTGGTTTCCAAAATGTTAGGTTTTTGGTTCCCAGAACGTTAGTTTTTGGTTCCCAAAATGTTAGGTTTTGATTCTAGTAGAACAGTATTTTTTTAAGGTTCATTTTTAGTTCCCAGAATGTTCTTTTTTATGCTTGGTTTTTTTTTTTTTTTTTTTTTTTTTTGGTTAGCCTGGAAAGTTTTCTGAAGGAAATGCTCATTTTTGGTTAACGTTATTCTAACATTCCTAATAATCATTCAGTAATCATCAGCACTCCTGTGGCCCAGTATAAGCAGTATGGAAGATTGATGTATTTATGTGACACTTTTATAAATATTATGCAAACCATAATCTTGTTTAATTTATTGTTTAAATAATCCAAGCACAGGAACCAAGATTAAATAAGATTACATTTGTCCAAAGATTTACAAGATTTCTTGGGGTACCCAGATTTTACTAAAAAAACAAAAAAAAAAAAAAAAACAATGACAATCTATGGTTTTTTAAAATATGAAATGTATTCAGGCATTAAAAAATGAATTATTTAATCTGTCTCCTAATGTCATTCACTTCCAGTTCCAGTTCAATCAGTAGATGGGTATAGGGTGTTTCTGAAATCCGTCAACATTATTCCCACTTGATGTTTTCCATGATGGCAGCAGAACTTGTGTACAACAGGCTCCTTTAGAGGACTATAAAAAGCGTGTCATTTCATGGCTGTAACTTGTGAAGAAACGGCCGCTGGAATGATGAGGTGTCATATAGCATGAGGTCCCATAAAGTAAACGATTGCAATTACTCCTTCATATTTGATGTTGACATGCTGAAAATGATTTTCATGTACTAAATCTTAAAATGTCCTTGAAAAACATCTAGGTTGATTTTAATGGATTTAGGCTGTTTTAATTTATCCGTTTACAGTCACTGAATCTGTGGGCTGTCAATTTACAATTGTGGGTTGTTCATAAAAAAAGAAAATGCTTTATATGGCTATTTATTTCATTTTTGTTTTCCTTTGTGTCAAAATGTGTATTTAGTTTATTAAAATGTCCATCACACAGCCAAACATTATTTCCTCACAATATGCGACTTGTCTTGTGGTGTGGAGGTTAACTATTGGACAGCAGAAACAAGCCAGAAATGCAAATGCAGTTTATGGAGAGACTTGCGTCGTTTTATTGGTCCTTGGCCATGAAATGAACAAAGTTATTTTAGCTTCTCATTATGATGCGATAATTAGACACCAATTCGGGAGCGAGAGATGGAAAACTGTTCCCAGCCCTCCTCCTCCTACGCAGGGCAGTATATATATGTATGTATATATATATATATATATATATATATATATATTTTTTTTTTTTTTTTTCAAAATAGACATTTTCCTCTGTGCATGTTTACTGCATGAATGGAAGGCTTTAATATCAAGTCTTTGTTTATAATCATGCCTGCAGAAAGTCCACTAAACCGAGGCTTTGTAGACCGAGTGATTTGTGTCTGAATGGTGAACCCGTAATGCAGGACTGCCCGTGATGATTGCTCCTCTGTTCTGGCATCTGCTATACGGTCTTATCTGATGTGGATTTCAATGGAGCCTTTCATAATTTACTCTGCTGATTTCCTTAAATATGACTACTGGCATTTGAAGCGTGTTTTTAAGTATAGAGTGTCCTATGTTTATTCTGCTATATATTTTAATTGTCCCAACCCTGAGAGAGATATCTATGGACTGTGGAATGGAAAGCATCAAAGATAGACTTTAAATGAAAAGACCCTGTATTGGGTTTGTCACATTATAACCAAAACAATGGTTTTCTGAATATTTTACTGTTTCCTGGATTATTTTGTTTCAATTTAGCTGGAAAACCAATAGGCTGTGAAATGGCAGGTTCCAATTTTGTGACATTGTATTCCGCTATTGGGGCATGTTGTCACACACGCCAATGATGGAAATGTTCAAAAGCTTAAATCAAGCATGTCTACACTGTAAAAAAAATATTGGTGGTTTAACTTTAAAAAGTAAGTGGTTGCCTTAAAATTTTAAGTTCATTGAACTGGAAAAAGTGAGTTAATACAATGAAGGAGATTCATTTAACCATCAGAAACTCAAAATGAGATGTTATCTGAACTAAATAAATTATTTAAGTTGATTTGACAAAAGAAAAAATGTTGTGATTACTACACTGTAAAAAAATATTGTTGGTTTAACTTAAAAAAGTAAGTAACCTGGGTTGCTTTAAAATTTTAAGTTGATTGAACTGGAAAAAGTGAGTTAATACAATGAAGTAGATTAATTTAACCATCAGAAACTCAAAATAATAAGTTATCTCAGCTAAATAAAATATTATAAAGTTGATTTGACAAAAGAAAATATGTTAACAAATCTTGAAAATATTTTTTACAGTGTATGTGGTGTTTTTAATACGCTTTAAGACAAACCATGTGTAAATTCATAAGTCGACAGCATTGCTGAGTATTTTCTGCTTAAATTTGCAGTGAACCAAAGACCGTTTAAAAAACACGGTTTGAAATCTTTGGTGTTTCTGACGTCACAAACGACCTTGTAACCAATCAGGGGTGAGTTTCCGGTACAACGATGTAGCTCGCTGCTTCACTATAATGCATCTTTAGAGAAATCAACTAGCTAGTCACGACTGTTTCCCGAAAGCCATTGTCGCAAAGTATCGTTCAACCACGTTGGTTTCGCACGTGGTGGAGTAATAACTACTTTTAATGAAACTGTTTGAGATCCAATGGGCTCTATGCACGGCGGTATTTCCGGTGAAGGTCTAAGGATGCTCAATAACTTCCGCTGATCGTAGAGTCCAATGCAATACCGAGAATTTATATTGAATTTTATTCTCCATGGTTATACTAAAGAAACGTTAGTCACAAAAACAGATAAAACAGACACCCCTCGCTGTGTTTATGCTTCTTTTTAAAATTATATTAAATAAACATAACTATATATAAAATTACATCTAAGCGTATGTACGTTTCGTTTCAAAGACGGGAGGACAGAACATTTTGAAGACTCTGCCATAATCCCGTTTTCCTCGGTTTTCCTCCGCTTTAATCTCCACAACCGGAAATGGACGAGCATCCTTGCGTCAAATGCGGAACTTATGCGTGCATATAGCCCATTAACACTAGATTTGTTAATATAAATGACATGTCATATTGTATTTAATTCTGCTGATCAAAGATGAGTTTAAAGGGATAAAATGATTGACTAAAGCAAGACATTGAGGTACTTGGTATATAGAAATTGATGTTAATAAATAATAAAATAAATCCACCCTGAGTAAAAAGTGTGACAATTATTCTGGTCTCTGTATTTATTTAAATGTCTATATCTAAAGAGCCATTAAAATCCATTTATGAGAAAACCTGTTTATTGCGTTTAGCAGGAGTGAGTTTTGGATGTTCTGAGGGTGTTTTAGGCGTTGGCCATCAGACTGTTGTGATCTTCAGCTCAGAGACTGCTGATGCCAGCTCTTCTCTCCACTTTATTCATAGAAAACTGCCCTCTTTCTCTCACTCTCTTATTCCGCTTGTCCTTGTGTTGGTGGAAAATTTATCGGCTTCTTAACCAGAAAAACTATGTAAACATGAACTCGACTTCACAGCCCAAAAATTCTACATTTTCTTAAGGCATCCTCCAGAAGCATAATAAGATATCTCTATTGCTATTAGGATTCTGGCAATGCAATGTTTTTAAACATAAAACCCCCCAGATGGTTTATAAGGGCATTAAAGTGTGTGTTAGAGGACATTTTGTTTATTTGAGTTAAGCCTGATCTCTTTATTTATCAGAAGGGAATAAAATACCATTTTATACTGCATATATTTTTCAGTGCACATAACTGATATGGACAAATTTGGATTTACTTGAATATCTTGTCTTAGAATATAGAGATAAACAGTTTGCTTTGACAAATGACACACAAACGAGTCTGTCTTTATTGAACACACGTATGGTATGTTTTTGCAACCCAAGCTCATGAAAAATACGTGCATGTGACGACATTTCTGAAATTCACCATGTTCAAAGATGATGTTTAATGTGCACGCCATCACTGTTTTTAAAGTTTGCGTTGACTTTTTTCTTTTAAAACGGTGTCATCCTAGCGGCCCCTAAGTTACTAACTAATTAATAATAACTAATAACTAGTTGCGACGGAAGCAGTGTTGTGTGTTACAGTAGGTGGAAATTTCTTCTGAAAATTTTGTAACGAAACGTAGTTCCTTTTTCAATTTGGCGCAACGTTACAGGGACAGATTTGACAGTGATCTCCGCCATTTGACAGATTTGACAGATTTTGATAAATGCATTATGCATTTATGGCATTATGTATGGCATTATGCATAGTAGAACTTTATGTTGGCCTACTCATTTAGGAACAGACATTGGGTTTTGCCCAAAGTCAAGCAACATAAAAGTAACGAGTAATGTAAAAAGTTACTTTCCATATGGGGTAACTAAGTAAAGTAACAGATTACTTTTTTCTAAGAAGTAACGAGTAACGTAAAAAGTTACTTTCCATTTGGGGTAACTAAGTAAAGTAAAATAAAAAGTTACTTTCCATATGGGGTAACTAAGTAAAGTAACGGATTACTTTTTTTAAGAAATAACGAGTAACGTAAAAAGTTACTTTCCATATGGGGTAACTAAGTAAAGTATCATAAAAAGTTACCTTCCATATGGGGTAACAAAGTAAAGTAACTGATTACTTTTTTTAAGAAGTAACGAGTAACGTAAAATGTTACTTTCCATATGGGGTAACTAAGTAAAGTAACGGATTACTTTTTTTTAAGAAATAACGAGTAACGTAAAAAGTTACTTTCCATATGGGGTAACTAAGTAAAGTATCATAAAAAGTTACCTTCCATATGGGGTAACTAAGTTAAGTAACAGATTACTTTTTTTAAGAAGTAACGAGTAACATAAAAGTTACTTTCCATATGGGGTAACTAAGTAAAGTAATGGATTACTTTTTCTAAGAAGTAACGAGTAACGTAAAAAATTACTTTCCATATGGGGTAACTAAGTAGCCTAAAGTAACAGATTACTTTTTTAAGAAGTAACAAATAACAAAAAAAATTACCTTCCATATGGGGTAACTAAGTAAAGTACCGGATTACTTTTTTTTAAGAAGAAATGAGTAACAAGATACAGTACTTTTTAAAAGTAACTTCCCCAACACTGGATGGAAGTGAACTTTATTCTAGAGCTGCCATAAAGCCAAAATAATCTGTTACTTTAATTTCCTATTATCACTGTAAAGCCGCTTTGGAACAATCTAGATTGTTAAAAGCGCTCTATAAATGAAAATGACTTTTTGTTGTCACGTTTTATACCATTTTTTCACCAGAATCAGATTGTGAATAGATTTCAAGGAACTAATTCACTCAACTTTCATACTTGCATTTGTTCTCCAGTCCTCTCTTTCCCCTTTTCCTCTCTTTTTCAGCTCCCGCCAGATCTATGGCCTTGTGAACAGGGTGATTATCCCCTGATTGACCCTGAGGTCAGTTGAAGCTTTTGACCGGGCTCCCTCTCTTACCTGAGTGCAGAATGAATAAAAGATTTTACAACATGACCCTATAGAATACAGATGAATCTGCTTCACACGTATATGCTTCCTCATCAATTTACCAACCTCTACTATTGGATCAAATAAAGGAATGCTGGCCAGAGCCATTTAGTCATCACAGGTTTATTTTGCACTGATGAAACCAATGTGACTTGTGTTGATGAAAGTGAATTCAATCTTTTCCGGCGCCTTATAACATGAGTGTAGTTGATTGCGCCGATAACATTTGTAAAACCCGAGCTCTCTGCAAATTGCTTTTCTGGACTGGTGTGACTGTTGCATTCAGTTACATCTTTTAGTTCAATTAAGTGGGCCACTGTCAAAAGATTGGTTGTCCAAATCAGGGTTCTGTAGGTTTTTATAAATCCTGATGAATGTTCTGGAAATGGTGCAGTCATGTTTAAAAGCCCTTTTTGTGCTTTTGTGCACGGTAGCACAGATTTTCTAAGCTAGCTCTGACAATATAGCATGCACAGTCACACAGGAGCTTGTGAAAGTACATGAGGTGAAGAAAAACAAGTCCACTGCAGTCCTGGCCAGTCATAAAATCTAGCATGATACCACGATATAATGAGACAACGACATCAGTGGTCCAGTCTGCATCCTCAACATTTTCAGTTCTGCATGGATTAATGCCAAGTTAGCACTGAAACAAAAGAGGTGTTTGCCTCAGGTAATTTCCTTGCAGTTTCTTTCAGGCACTTCACAACTGCAAACCCTCAGGCTTTGGCACTGCAAGCCAAGGAACATGTTTCTCATTATCAACAAAAACAAAACCGAGAAACCATCTGTCAAAACAAGCAGGCTTTTTGTTCGTCTAAACAGCTCTGACAGAGCAACCACGACAAATGGAGGAGAAAAGAGGAGGGAACTGTTAATCGAGATAAATGCACTGCATAGAGCTAAAGAGGTCCAGCATTGCTTTTTAAGCGAATTGAATTACTCTGCACTGAGATGTATGGCTTTTATAGCAGATCCGAAATAAATGGTTTTATTTTTATCACAAGTTGTTTTTTCTTCGAATGCTGAAATGTTTTAGATGAGTCTTAAATATTAATGTTAAGTAATGCTTCCAAAATGTCTTAAATAACAAAAACAAAACAGAAAACAGCTTGTTTTAAGAGCCATCTGTTAAAAATAAGTGCCATTTTATTTTTAAAAGTGTCATAAAGCAGCCAGTTACATTAATTGGTCTAAAAACCTGTCCCCAATCTCCAAGCAAAATATACATTTTTAATCACAAACTGTCAAGGGTATTTTGGTTATACATTTTATATTATGCAATAGTGATGATTCCTAAAAGTGTTGAATATATATTTAAACCAAATAAGTATGAATGCCACAAGCAAACCTGAAATCACTGAAATAACTGTATAATATATTTTTTACCCTTTGTGAAAGACTTATGATCTGTAAACGGTAAAATACATAATAAAAGCGTCAGATTCACGAATCAGCAGGTTTCTGAAACGCTTTCCACCTGTCAATCATTTTACGCGTTCTATATATGGGAAGCCGGAAACTGAGAGCGCGCGAGAAGAGCGCGCGACATGAACTTGAATGGTTTGAAAGAGTTTGGAGGGAATGAAATGTTCACATCCTAAAAGGAGTAGGAGTACTAAAAAGCGACGGACACAGAGAAGAGGGACATTGGTAAAGCTTTTCAGCGCTGGAAGAAGAACTGAGAGCTGTGAAACCCTTGAAAAGAGAAGCCGTCATGCTTAACAGGTAAATAAACTGCTTTGACTCGGTTGTAGAAAAAAAGGGCGTGTCTAAGTCTGGCGGAAGTTCTTGAACGTAACATCGCACCTGTCAATCCATTGAATAAAAAACAGCAGTACTAGGCTTACCCGAGTCCAAAAAGCTTTTATAAACCACCAGGCCGGAGACACTAAGCTTATAGACCTTTATATTTAATTTTCCATCAGCCCACACATTTTAAAGGGGTGGTTCAGAATTTTGGGCTTCAAGCCTCATTTTCAAGGTGCGATTTTTTTGCTGTTTTATAATTTATGAGCTTGCAGATGATTTTTTTCTCTCTCTCGGGAGAAATCGCGTCGAAATCGGTTGTGCTCTAAATGCGGGCATACACTGTCACTGTGCGATTTTCCTCCGATTTTGAGCCGAATTCTGACCGTGCGACTCTTTTCGTGTCAGACCGATTTTCAGCTTTGACATGTGTCGTTTGTCGTGCAGTGTTCGTGCAGTGTACAGGGAGAAACGAGAGGCGATTAACCTCTCACGATCGACAACCGGATGGTCGGATGAATTTCTGGCATGTCAAAAATAAAATTTAAATAAAAACGAAAAGAGGGAGATCTTTAAGTTCTGTAGTTCAAACTAACTTAGCTACAAATTACTGTTGCTTACCTCCAGTTCGTGTTGCAAAAAATGGATAATAGTACCCACCGTCTTCCAAGCCACCTGCGATGTAACACCTCTTTTATTAATTTGTCAAACAATGTTTTTGAAATAAACCTGTTTTTAATGTTCATTGATGATTAATTATGGCAATGTAACATATTATAGACTGCTAATAGTTATTTTATATGCCTATAATTCATTGTAATCGACCTAAATGTTTTAGACAATTTTTAATGAGTAAGATTATGTAATATTTTATTATCCTCACAACACGTTGGTTATGTGCTGTGAAAATCGTTAAAAACGAAAAGAGGGAGATCTTTAAGTTCTGTAGTTCAAACTAGCTACAAATTACTGTTGCTTACCTCTAGTTCGTGTTGCAAAAAATGGATAATAGTGCCCACCGTCTTCCAAGCCACCTGCGATGTAACACCTCTTTTATTATTTTGTCAAACAATGTTTTTGAAATAAACCTGTTTTTAATGTTCATTGATGATTAATTATGGCAATGTAACATAGACTGCTAATAGTTATTTTATATGCCTATAATTCATTGTAATCGACCTAAATGTTTTAGACAATTTTTAATGAGTAAGATTATGTAATATTTTATTATCCTCACAACACGTTGGTTATGTTAATTATAATAGCGGATCAATTTAATAATAAAATTAGCCTATAGGCCTCCCCTAATAATGATAATACAATAATACTAATAAAAATTAAATGCATACATTGAAAATACTAAATCATCTTGATACTGATAGCAGATGCTTGTTTTGACAATATATCTGAATACATACACGTAAATAGGCGCAATCCAGGGGGTTATCACAGATATTACACGTATAGTGTGAGCAGTGTCGACGATCGGACCGTACAGTGTGAGCACATAAATCCTGAACTTTGGCTTTGCATCGCATGCGATTTAATCGTTGAGTGTGAGTAGGTACTTGCTGAAATCGCACAGACATCGCACAGTGTATGCCCGCCTTAATGTTGCCGGCTCGTGTCGTGTGCTAGAAAGATGTGAGCCGAGCCCCGTCATGATCATTTTTAAACATGTCTAAAAAGTTCGGGAGCTGTCGGCTTGAATTCGTGAGGTGTGTGCGGTTGATCAATGAGCTGATTTGTCGATTTATCTGAATTTGACCAATCAGGAGTTGAAGCAATCCACTGAAGAAAGACGAAAATGGCAGTGCCACAGCGAATTTGGACTATTGAAAGGGAATCCTACCACTTTATTATGATTTGAGTATCATAATGATTAATAAATGCATGCACAATTATCAGTGAACTTGATAAATGCTACAGATGTTTTAGCCCATAAATAGAGAGTCCATAAAAGTAACGGGACAAAATATTTCAACGTTTTTGAGGAATTAGGTGATTCAGATTTGTGTTTTGCACAGCTACCAGAAGATTTACAACTGTCAGACTGTAGTCAAGCTCAGTTTGAGCCTGCGCACTCGGTCAAACATCAGGCAGGAAGTGCAATAATCGGGCTTCAGTCTGAAATCAATGGGGTCGCTGTGTCCATTTCTTTTACTGTCTATGCTACTAACGCTGTTGTCCAGGTCTGTCGCCATAGTTACTATGCTCGTACTGCACGAGCGGAAACCCAGAATAACGCATTATGTCACTGACATGCAACAAGTGAATTTTCCGGGACGCAATATTTTCTTTCTCAGGATGGTAGGTGAAGGTACCGCCTTTTTAGCCTCTGATTGGCTAGAAGAGCTCTCCTCTGATTGGTTATTTGATTTGGCCGTGAAATGTCATCTCTTCAGATGATAAGTTACACACACACACACACACACACACACACTAACCCGACCCCTAAACCTACCCATAACACACACACACACTTACCCAAATCAAATAACCAATGGACTACTTGCACTGGACGCACTTCCGTTTGGAAACAATATATATCACTTATTTCCAGTTATGTTTACTTTCAATGTACTGTGGTCAATGAGTTGAACAAACACCGCCTAAAAAGAGTGTCTGTAATAAGATTTTAAATTTTGGAAATTTTTGTTGACAGAAGAAGGAATATTCTGATGTTTACTGTGTGCAGAATTTTCAAAACTCACCGGAACATTAAGTTTAAATCCAAACCAAGGCAATCCGAGAAAGCTGCGGCCATTAAAAATACGCCATTATTTCACCGTCAGTGTTAGTCAACACTAGTGACCGCGACGCTGAAATGTGTGAGAACAGATGAATAACATCAGTACGAAACACAAACATTTATTTATTTGGATTAAATATTGTAATCATTCAGTGTCATTTTTCAATGTCAATCGTTTTACTATTACATAATTAATATTCAGAGAAGTTGACTGTCATTCTCCTCTAGCTGCGTGCGTTCTGATCTACCTCGCGATCATTCATTCATTTATTCATTCATTCAGTCAGTCAAATTAATTAAAAAAAAATGTAAACTGAAGTATAGAATATAAGTAGGCTAAGAGAAAATTACTGTTGATAATGAGAAGACAGAAGACTGCTGCAGGTTAGTGGATAAATATATTTAGCCTATTTATTATTCAGAGTGGAACAGTTGGAAAGAAAATATTTTTATAGGGACATTTCAGCAGGCTCAAGATAATTAATACAGAGATCATTATTCATTGTTTTAATCAATTGGCATCCATAAAACGTAGTGATAATCTTCTCATTTATGGACGTGCGATGAACACTCTAACCGGAAACTCCCGGTAAGTAATAAGTAGAACGCGGAAGTAGTTGTGCAAGTAGTCCATTGGAGGAGCCAATAAGAGGCAAAAAAGGCGGTACCTTCCCCTACCATCCTAGAAAAAAAAAATATTGCTCCTGTGACGGCCAATTATTTAACATTGGAATTCCTCTGAAATTAAAAATCTTTGGGAACTTTTGGTATATTGTAAGTACTCAGCTGCAGGAAAGATATCACATTGTCCAAGTGATTCTTGGATATGTTATTACAAAATTCTTACATATTGCACCTTTAAATAGCAAGCTGGCCTCAACAAATGGAAATCCCCAACTTGCATTTATTCTCTTGCCTTTGCACTGTCCTTACACAAAATCCAATTTTCTGAAAAAAAAGGCAAAAAAGTTGGATTGGAAAATAATTGACTGCTTGCAAATAAACCGGTGAAGAAGGTTGCAGAGCCCATAAAATAAATTGACGAGGGTAAAAAGCGTGTTACTGTTCTGTTGCCCTGGTCCTTGTGATGAAGTATACAGATTCGCAATTTCCACAGGCAAAGACAAGCCCAATAAACCTCATAATAACATGCAGGGTTAACAGAGCTGTTGTTTTCACCTAGCCAGCCATAAATATGCACTTAAACTAGCTGAAGATGGTTACGCGTGTGGTATATTTATGGGCCTTTGTTTTCGCTTTATGGCTGTCTGTTAAGTTTATATTTTGCTAAGCTCTATGGCAAATCAATAGTCACATATTGAAAGCATAGATCTTTGGAATAACTCACTAAATCTCTTCTGAAATATGTATGTGTGACAAATTGTATTACCCATTTCAATAATGAAAACAGTTGATTCAGGGATGCGAGTCGTTCATCAGGATGAGTTTGTGAGAGACAATTTCAGACAAACAAGGGTTTTTCACCCAAAAATGAAAATTATCCCATAATTAACTAAGTCTCAAGCTATCCTAGGTGTATATGACTTTCTTTTTTCAGCCAAACACAATGTAAGTTATATTATAAAATATCCTGGCTCTTCCCAGCTTTATAATGGGAGTGAATGTTACCTGAGATTTTGAAGCCCAAAGAAGCACATCTATCATAACAATAATCTATACGACTCCAGGGGGTTAATAAAGGCATTCTGAAGCGAAAATATCCATATTCAAACTATAATCCTTCCGGTAACGGCCATACACGAGTCTAGTTCCGGTGGAAGAGTGACCTCTGACCCAACGCATGACCTCTGACCCAAAACATGACCTCTGACTCGACGAATGACCTCTGACCCGATGCATGGCCTCTGACCCGACGCATGACGCGTGACCTCTGACCTGACGCATGACCTCTGACCCGACACATGATGCATGATGAATGACCTCTGACCTGATGCCTGACCTCTGACCCGATGCATGATGAGTGACCTTTGACCCGATGCATGACGAGTGACCTGTGACCCGACACATGACCTCTGACCCGACGCATGACGAGTGACCTCTGATCCGATGCATGATGAGTGACCTCTGACCCAAAACATGACCTCTGACCCGACGCATGACGAGGGACCTCTGACCCAATGTATGACCTCTGACCCTCTGACCTTTTATGTTTCAAACAACAAACTCAAGCTCCTCCTACATTTCACTATGGTCGTTTTAGACTTCTGTTTTCGAGACCGGTGTTATGTTTTGCTTGATCCTCTGCGTTCGCCAATATGTCATGCGTCGGTATCACTCTGTTATCGGCTGTTACCGGTGATTATAGTTTATGAAGTTATTAATATGGCTTTGCTTCAAAAGGCCTGGAGGCCTATTAACACCTGGAGGCGTATGGATTACTGTTATGATTCATGGATGCGCTTCTTTGGGCTTCAAAATCTGAAATACCATTCACTCCCATTATAAAGCTGGGAAGAGCCAGGGTAAATTTTATACATTATGGGATACTTTTTATTTTTGAGTGAATAACCTTTGAAGCATTTTCCAGTGATTCTGACGTGAACCAAGACAGCCCTGGTCCGCTGATAATAAACAATGGTGAGTGTGAGTGTGTTTAGAAAGGCAGCAACAATGTGATGGCTCTGTGCTGGGAGACGGGTTTATTTACTTAAGCGGTGTGTGTATGTTTGGCTCGGTCGGATTGTTCTCTCTGTGTGAGAGGGTTTGCCTGCTTCTGCTTCAGGACCCAGCTGATAATACAGGGCTGCCCTGACACTGCCCGATGGAAAGTGACCCCGAGAAACACTGAAAACACCATGCTGTGACCAATTTAAAACACAGAGGCAGTCTCTAAAAACACAAGACAAACACACACTGATAGTGTTTCTAGGATTGTAGTAGGCTATCTGACTTCTGTCTTTTTTCTTGGAGGAAACCTTAATATTGTTAATATCAATTTTTTTTTTTTTTTTACAGCATGTACTGTACCCATATAATACTACAGGTATGGTACTTATGACTAAAATTCATGTGATATTCCAAGAATACTGTGGTATGTTTTATTGTAATTCAATAATCCATGGTTTGGCCAAATTGTGGACGCTTAAAAAAGCTAAGTGAGGTATTTTATTTATATACATATTATTTGTTTTAAAGAAATATGGTAGAAGCACGACTTTTGAGAACACTTTTTAAGTATTTATAATCAATAATATATATAGACTTCTTTCAAAAACATCTTACTGACCTCACACTTTTTGAACAGTATAGTGTGTGTGTATACACACACACTATACTGTTCAAAAAGTGTGAGGTCAGTAAGATGTTTTTGAAAGAAGTCTCTTGTACTCACAAAGACAGCAATTATTTGACCAAAAATACAGTTAAAGAAATGAAATATTATTAAAAGTTAAAATGACAGTTTTTAATTTGAATTGTAAAGTGTAATTTATATCAGTGATCAAAGCTGCATTTTCAGCATCTTCAATGTCACATGATCTTTCAGAAATCACTCTAATATGATAATTTGCTGCTCAAGAATTTATTATTTATATCAATATCAGCAGCATTCATTTTAAATATACTTTTTTGCAACATTATACATGTCTTTACTGTCACTTTTGAGTAATTGAATGCATGTTGAATAGTATTAATTTGTCAAAAAGAAAAAATCCTATACTGACTCCAAACTTTTGAACGGGAGTGTATGTTTTCCAAAAGTAAGAAAAAATCTGTTAAGACATGTTTTGGTTTTAAATGTCAGTTAATGAGATGAACTACACCTGTAGTAAGTCTGCTTGGACACCTGCAAGTCCCTTTTTTGGGAGGAAACTCTATAGCTCATTGTTTTACAGTACAGTGATGATATCAGATGGCGAAACTGAATGATTAATGTGCATTATATGCTTATAAATGTGATTTTAATGGCGAATTAAGCCCTTACAAATCACAGACAAGTTGATTTAAAGTGACCAGAAAACATTTATTTTGTTTTTGCCATGAAATTCACACATTTTAAGTGCACATCAAATACAGTCCTGTGCCTGTTAAATGAACGCTTTCTAAAAATATCCGTCTTTGTGTAGAAATAGCACAGAGGTACTGAAAGCTCTTCAGCATCTGTTTGCAAACGTCACACTTTTGAGCCTGTTAATAATATGATGCGATGATTTTATTAATGCATCCAAAACCTGTTGCCCACATGTTACATATATGTGAACTCCATCCTCAAATCAAAACCAGCTGCTGCTGAGACCGTTAAAAAAGCCAACTGAATAGTAGTACAGTTGTCTACGCCGGATAGAATAATATGTTTATTATACTGGCAATGGAGTGCCATTGCCAGGAAATACATAATATATACAGCGATGTATAGGAATATATTACTCATCCCTAGTGTGTGGTGTGGGCCTCCACAGGTAATGGATCCAGCACATGGGTTTGGACACACTCCTGCGTCCCTTCATCACACAGATTGAGTGATGAACCCTTGACTGTAAGTGCATTACAGACCCGGCTCTCCATCTAAGATCCCGCATTTAGTCCTTTCAGAAGACTTTTCTTTCTCTCCTAAACGTAGAACTGCATGTTGCTCATTTATTTCGGCTGCTGTCCTGTGAGGAAACATAGGAACATGCCAATGAGCAATGTGATTAGGCTCGGGCCAACCTGAGAGATTGTTATTTTTGCGTCCGTGCCAGAGTATATAAAAGCACTGTGTGTGCATTATATGATATGCTAGAGCTCAGCGTCTCTGACAAGGGAAAAACTGCACGGCTGTTTTGGATACGGTGTGTTACAGCCACTGTTCCATTTTAATGATTTGGGCTTTGCTCCACCGCCGGGACTCAGAACTTCACACTGACACACAGTATATCTAAATTCTCATTGTGTCTGTGTTGCTTTTTACACACAGGTGAAACTCAAAAAGTCTGAATATATTGTGCAAAATGAAACTGATATATTGTACACTCTAAAAGTGCTGGGTTATTTCAAGCCAAATTTGGGTCAAATATGGACAAACCCAGCAGTTGGGTTAAATATTGTTATTACATTTTTAACCCATTCTATGGGTTTGTCCATATTTTACCCAAAATTGGGTTAAAACGACCCAGCATCTTTTTAGAGTGTATAGACTCATTCCATGCAAAGTGAGATATTTCAAGCCTTTATTTGTTATAATTTTGATGATTATTATGGCTTAAACCCCAAAATTAAAAATTAGAATATTGTGAAAAGGTTTTCAGAAGCTGTAATCTATAATCAAGTTATAACAAATCAACCCGGTCTCATCCCAAGACGTCATATAACTGACGTTTTGGGACGTCTTTTGACCATACGTCAATATTCGCCTTAAACGTCGGTAGATGAGGTTATGGGATCCTAACTCTACCCCAGACCTAAACCTAACCCTAAACCTAACCCGTCACCTAACTGACGTTAAAGGTAAAGCGTCAGTTGTATGACGGCCCGGGATCGCCATCTACCGACGTTAAAGGGGGCCCTAAAAAGCCGGATATTGACGTATGGTCAAAATATGTCCCAAAACGTCAGTTATATGACTTTTTGGGATGAGACTGTGTTAAACAAATACACTCCAAGAAATGCTGGGTTATTTCAACCCAAATTTGGGTCAAATATGGACAAACCCAAATGTTGGGTTAAAAAATGTAATTTAAAAAATTAAAAAGTTGAAAGTGAAAAATTAAATTTTTAACCCAACATTTGGGTTTGTCCATATTTGACCCAAATATGGGTTGATTTGGAGTGGTTTTAGAGTCTATAGACCTTATGCACCAGAGAAACATGGGCGCCGTCATCTTTAGAATATTGTCTTTGAACTTCCGTTCTTGCGGTCGCTCTATATATTTCTATGGCATCGTTGTCCAGGAGTAAGTAGCTGGTGAAGTGGATTTACTTATTGTAGAGTTAACAAAAGTTATCATGAGCATTGTAATGTTTATCATAAGCATTGTAAAGCAGATGTCTTCCGTGAATGTCGACCGGAATTTTTTTTTACGAGCAGTTCATTCATACCTATGCAAGATCGCTGTGAAAATACAAACCGAAAGCAAAAGACAACGAGCGCAGTGCTGAAAAAAGGGGCGGGGCTACATAAGGTCTATAGGCTTGAACACTCTAAACAATGCTCAACTCAAATTTGGATCAAATAATGACAAACCCATAATTGAGTTAACATTTTGACATTAATTTTTTTGAAAAAGTTTGTGTTCGTCCATATTTTACCCAAAATTGGGTTAAAATAACCCAGCATTTTTTAGAGTGAAATATCTCACTTTGCATATATTAGTTTCACCTTTTAAGTTGAATTACTGAAATAAATTAACTGTTGTACAATATTCAAATTTTTCCAGTTTCACCTGTATATTCTTTATTGTATGCTGTAATTTTAGCAGTTTGCACATTTAAGCCTTTTGTTTAATTATTTAGGTTTTTTTTTATTTTTTAGTTTGATACTTAATCACGGTTTACACTCTAAAAAATGTTGGCTTGTTTGAACCCAAATTTGGGTCAAATATGGTTTAAAGTGAAAGTTGAAAATGAACGTTGAAGTTGGGTTATAATTTGAAATGACATTTTTAACCCAACATTTGGGTTTGTTCATATTTTATCCAAATTTGGGTTAAAACAACCGAGCATTGTTTAAAGTGTAGCAACCGCAAACATTTTAGGAGGCAATGTCACCCGTATGTAAAAAAATTCTATCGTTGATGCAAAGAACTGGTTGAGAAATAATGCATCGTCATTGCTCATCAGTGAACAGAAAAAAAATAAAGTGCAAACCACATGAATCAAAAACACTTGAATGAATCAACAATTTATTACAATCTCAATTCGGGCGATTGCAATCAGATGATGTCGCATATGTTTCAGATGTTCGCTTTATATGTATCATTCTGGTCTTCTCAGTCTGCGCTCAAGTCTAGAGCCTATCATGATGTTTTGCGTATATTATTGGGTGTAGTGCACAATAATCGCTTTGTATTATCATAACTCAGTGGACAAATCACTCGAGAGAGAAGTCGGTGGAGAGTGCTTGTGTTAAAATTCATTCACTGAATCATGGAGATTAGACGTTCAATCAGGAAAGTAAATAAACAGAGCCGCTAAATTGTCACCTGTCACATTCTGCCTTTATTCAACATATAAACACATAGACTTTTCTACTGTATTTCATGAAGGACTGCCATTGATCCATAAATAACACCAGCCGTAACATCAACTGTTGTCCACTGGCGCTTTTAGTTGGATTTGCCAAGCTTTAAAGTATATCCTTGTGTGTGTTTGTGTGTGTGTGTTAGGTTTTTTCTTACATTATAGGACCCCGAGGACATTAATGTCCCACACAATCATTGTTATGCCTATATGAGCAAGTAGCTTATACAATTAAAAAACAAATATGTAAAAATGAGGTGAAATGCAATATATTGTAATGGAAATTAGAAAGTTGATGTTTGTTGAAGGTTCAGGTTTAAGAATGGGAATTATCTTTAAAAAATATTATAATTGTATTTATGTTCTAAATAATCTGTATTAATTGAATAATATATAATCTAATAATATAATCAATGTAAAAAGCAAACAAAAAATAGAACTCAATGGACAAAACCTCATGATGCCAGTATGTACAATATATGTGTGTGTGTGTGTGTGCATTCGTGTGTGTTTGTGTGTGTATGTGTGTGTTTGCACATTGTGTGTTTGACTGTGATAGAGTGTGTCTGTTTGCATGTGTGCGTGTTCAGGTATGTGTGTATTGCACAGTGTGTTTGCATGTGTTTTTGTGGCTCCTGTTGACACAGCATATATGCCCTGTTTTTCACAGCACCATCATCACATGCTTTCATAATTTAACAAAACAGCAGAAAATACTTTACACTTTAACGTATGCAAAATGTAATGAATAATTTGCAGAATTTCCCTGCAGCGATAAATGCTTCCCTCAGGACACCCCTGAAGCGATATGTGCGGTATATTAAAAGGATTTCTACTTAATACAATGTTAGTGGTTATTTATTTTGTCCAGATCAGAAGATGATAACAGCATTTATTAGTTGATATTCCTACAGTACATCTGCCATTCACTTCAGGCAACTGCTTTTATTACACTAGTCTGGTTCATTCAGGAGCATATTGCTCACCATGCACGACTATTGTCACTGTCAATTTGAACTCGCTTCCATTTAATATGGGGTGAATATGAAGTACTAGTCAACTCACATTTATTTATACTGCGCTTTTTACAATGCAGTCTGTTTCAAAGCAGCTTTACATGTGATAACAGGAAAATAATGCAACTGTACAGCAGATCTAGAAGAAAATAGTGTCACAGTCCAAGTCCATCTTAAGTAAGTACATGTTTGTTGTTTCAACCAAAATTTGGGTCAAATATAGACAAACCCAAATGTTGGGTTAAAAATGTCATTTAAAAATTTTAACCCAAATTCAACTTTCACTTTCAACTGTAATTTTTTTAAATTACATTTTTAAACTAACCTAACATTTGGGTTGGTCCATATTTTACCCAAATTTGGGTTGAAACAACCCAGGATTTTTTAGAGTGTAGCCGCTCTGGAGAAAAAGTGATGTCATCACCTAGCTCAGTTCAGTTCTCATATAATGGCAGATCAATAATATTGTTGAATATTAAAATGAAGAAAATATAAAGACATTGATGTTTAAAAAGAGGAGCAGTGCCATGTTTTGTCCACATGGGGGTGCTGTAAATACTCTGTAGTGTTTTTGACCAGCTCTCTAGTGTGAGAGACACAGTCAGATGGACAATGTCTCTGTTCTGGGGTCAGTCTGACTGAACAGATGGGTCATGCCTTACTGACTCTTGAGCTGGTAATCTGAGCGGACAGAAGCGCAGCAGGCCCAGACACACAACTAGACTATTTGTTCAACTGTACAAAATTTGGACGTGTTGCTAACCCTGCTGGAGGCTATTTGATGTGGAGACGAAATGATTATTGGCTGGTTAGGTATTTTTTCTTTTGGCTGTGGACTTTTCTTATTTGGTTAACGTTGAATTGGTCTAAACTTAATGTTAACTGTCTACCGAAGGCCACATGAAGTGGATAAACGTCTTTTTATCGAAAACCCTGCCTCTAAGGAGTGTGTAATTCGCTGGAATATAGAATTAATTGGATTTTGTAGCTAATGAAACTAAATGAGCCAATGGCATTGTCGTTTCCTGGACAAATGGAACAATTTCGGACCACCGTTCCTCTGGGATTTATTACACACTGAATCTCACTGTCTGTGTTTTTCGCAAGCTCCTTTTTTTTTTTCTTTTTTTTTTTTTTGGAAGAACCAAAATAGAATTTTCCTTCAGTTCTTCAACCCAAGTTTCCTGAGGCAAACTTTCTCTTTTTTCCTCTAGATGTCAGGCAGAGAGATTTATAAGCACGTTTTTCTCTGTTCGCGTATGATGTGTCACTAAATAACTTACCACGTCAACCATACAGACAAGACTATTTCATTCATTCAGAGCTTTACTTGCCGTTTCTTCTCTCTCTCTGTGTGTGTGTGTGCACATGAGAAATGGCATCAACGTAGAAAATACCTTTCAATCTCCGGATTTATCCACACAAAGCTTTTGGAAGTCTGCAATGTTCAGGTCTTTTACTGTACGCCAGTGACACATCGAGATGAAGAGATTGCACCCAACATCCACATGAGCGAGGGAAGCCCTGAGGGAGTTTTCCCATCTTCACTCTAAAAAATGCTGGGTTGTTTTAACCCAATTTTGGGTAAAATATGGACAAACCCAGCCATTGGGTTAAAAATGTAATTTAAAAATGTAACCCAATGGCTGGGGTTGTCCATATTTTACCCAAAATTGGGTTAAAACAACCCAGCATTTTTTAGAGTGTTCCCTGTCATGTGGGATCAGCTTTTTACAGTGGCTCGGAAAATAACAACCCTCGTGTATTTTGATATAAGAGATCTGGCCCATTAAAGGAAGTGCTGGTCATTTGCACAGGAAGATGATGTCATATACTGTCGGATCGCAAGCCAAAAATGGATTATATCTCTGTCTGATGGCAGGGAAAAACAATCCCAAACGCACATTTTTCCAATGTTTTCTGTTGTTGACATAAGGCACATTTGTATTTGTTTGTTTCATTTGATTACACTTTAATGCTGTGTCGGTTGAACCCAAATTTGAGTCCAATATGGACAAACCCAAATGTTGGGTTGAAAATGTGATTTTAAATTTTAATCCAACTTAAACTTTCACTTTCAACTGTCATTTTTTAATTGCAATTTTAATCCAACATTTGGGTTTGTCCATATTTGATCCACATTTGGCTTGAAACAACCCAGCATTTTTAAGAGTGCATTTGTATTTATTTAATTTGATTACAATCTTATTTTTAAAATTATTTTTTAAATAAATCTAATAAAGTTCTACAGTAGTGGCCAACAGATTCAAATTGTCATCTTCACAATTTATTCAAATATTAATTCATAAAAGATTTCATAAGCATATTGTGTAGTTGTGCTTGAAGTCAATAGTTTTTTTTTAAATTTGTAATAAAATGGCACAAAAACGCCAAATTGTGCCATAATTGTGTCCAGGCTGTCATACAAAGAAATTATGAACACATGCAAAATCAATAGAGAACCAATGAAATATATATAACCTGTGAGCTTATTGTTTTATATGATTTGTTATTTATTTTTGCAAAGTAAAATAAAACCTGCTGTTTTAGTTTTGCCTCTTTGCCACGTAATTTTGTCAGATAAATAAATAACCAAGTTTAGTGTTTGTTATTCTCTTCGAAAAATATAAAATATGGTTTTAATTAAACTTGTACTTGTCACTTTTGGCCACTACTGCATCTTTAGCTCTTAAGATACCTTTATCAAATCATTTTGTCCTGGTGTAATTGAGTCATATTTGCAGAGAAGATGCACATATCGTGAGCATATCTGCAAACAAACATAATTGCTTCATCATTTGCCATGTGGGCTCGCCATTTTTGGTCTTCCTGTGCTTATTATTTATTGTTTGAAATAATCAAATTGAAGAAACATGTGTGGAGTTCAGTGGATCGCTTGGAAAAAAAATGAAATTATGGAGTACTGTGCTTGCAAAATTGAATCATGCTGTCATAGAAACAAGGATTTAAGATGTTTAGAAAGGCACAATTATTGTTCGCTGGGATGGATTTATGAAAATAGTAGACTGCAGTTTTAGCCAAAGCAAAAGTTTGAAGATTCATCACGGCATGAACAACAAATACAGCTACAGGAGACCAGGTTTGTGAAAAAAAAAAAAAAATATTACAGTCAATTATTTCAAATAGTTGATTATTGCTATGTAGTGTTATATTAAAAATAAAATAAAATCATTTTTCATATTTTGCTGTATTTAATACAAAAAGTTGAGCTACATAATGCCTCTGCTTTCACTCCAAATAAAATAAAATAAAAATATTACAGTCAATTATTTCAAATAGTTGATTATTGCTATGTAGTGTTATATTAAAAATAAAATAAAATCATTTTTCATATTTTGCTGTATTTAATACAAAAAGTTGAGCTACATAATGCCTCTGCTTTCACTCCAAAATGTTTTAACCCAACTTTGGGTCAAATATGGACAAACCCAGCCATTGGGTTACATTTTTTAAATTACATATTAACCCAACATTTAGCTTTGTCCATATTTGACCCAAAGTTGGGTTAAAACAACCCAGAATTTTTAGAGGCTTTTCTATCACGACATGTTCTCAAACAATATTTCATACACACACATCTCTCCTGTTATATTGAAGCAGTGTACTGTTGAAATCCTATAGTCTCCACCTGTACATGCATCACATTAGCGTCCTTGACTTTCTTTCTTGGGAGAAAAGCATTTGTTCTGCCTGAGCTGAAGGTCCTTGAGGGACTATTTCCCGAACGCCTTTTCATTTTATCACTATTAGCTCTTGGAGGGCATTCAGTGGCTGGAAGCGGTTTGAGTGTTGCCCATGGGCTCTGTGATGCACGGCCAGTCTTTTGGAAGTGTTTTTGTCACGCTTAAGCATTATGAAAAGTGCACTCTCATGGGTGCGGATAGGGATATACTGTAGGGAGGACGAATCAAGAGACAACAGAAGTTACAGTATGCGTTTGTTAGCTCTGATGTGTCATGAGTTCAAAAAGGCAAGTGGTCATTACATCATGAATGACGTGATCTTGAAGTTGTGCTTCTCCCAATATACAGTATCACGAGTTTATACAGTATGAAAAATTAAAATATGAACTCTAAACAATGCTGGGTTGTTTTCAAATTTGGGTAAAATATGGATAAACCCAAATGTTGGGTTAAAAATGTAATTTAAAAATTTAACCCAACTTTCCACTATACATTTTTTAATTGCTTTTTTTAACCCAGCATTTGGGTTTGTCCATATTAAATATGAATATGATAAAAAAGAGGAGGAAAAGGAAATTAAAAAGTTTAAAATGAGAAATCAATACGAGCACACAAACAAATACATTTATGTATCAAATTTTGACTCAAATTTGGGTTGAAGCAACCCATCATTGTTTAGTGTGTATTGTATCATAAATGTATTTGTTTGTGTGCTCGTATTGATTTCTCATTTTAAACTTTTTAATTTCTTTTTCCTCCTCTTTTTTATACACTCTGGGATGGAAACCGGTTTCATACTGTTATTACACTATATAAAAATATTGGCAAATTCCATTTATTTTCGAGAAATATGCAAATTCAAAAGTTTGGGGTTGGTCATTTTTTTTAAATGTTTTTGAAAGTGTGTCTTATGTTCAACAAAACTGTATTTATTTGATCAAAGACACATTAATATTGTTAAATATTACTATAATTTAAAATAAATGCTTTCTTTATTACTCCAGTCTTCAATGTCACATAATTGTTTAGAAATCATTTTAATATGCTGATTTGATGCTCTAGAAACTTTTCTTATTTTTAATGTTGATGCATTATAAAGCTAAATATTGCACGTAAAAAAATATTATTTGGTTTGAAATGATAAAGCAAAAGATATGCTATTCAAAATGAAACAAAAATGTTTTAGGGACCTTGTGATTTTCAACTTAGATTGTTTGTGTTAATGTGATGAACCTTACAGGCAAAAACACTGTTTTCATGCATCTGTCAATTTTGCTTTTCATAAAGTTTTTTTTTTCTTCAGACTAGTGGAATAAAAAAAACATCCATATTATAGCACTTTATCAAGTTTATAAGTTGTTTCAACTTAAACATAGTGTTCGTGCTACCCTAAAATGTGTTAACTTAAAATTTTAAGTTTAGTCAACTCAAATTTCCAAAGCAGCAAGAAAACTGTTTTTTTACAGTATACATAAAGGCTGTTTTCCCAAAATGAGACTTCAGCAGCACTTACATACACCAAACTTCACAGTTTTATTCCTATCTGTATTCTGAAGGATATATGGATCTATTTTATCTGTATATTATATTTTTACAAAAGGATTTGCCTGATTTTGTACTTTTATACTCTATAAAAAATGAAACAGGAATTTTTAACCTGGCTTTATCCAATGTTCAGATTTTTGTTCTAGAAATGTATTTAAATTTGTGCAAATTTATTTAGACACTGCCTCATTTGCATAATTAAACATAACATTTCATAGCTTGTAATACATTTTAAAATGCAATTCCTAATGTAATTAATCAACTGGGAAAGTATTGTGACATCTATTGGTTAGTGTTTTTTACACTATTTACCTGTCTTGCCTTAAGTGTCCAAATATATTTTGAGACTGTATATCGGTGTCTCTGTGTCACATAATACTGACATTGAGATCTCTCAAGCTCCCTGATGTCTTTTCTGGCAGATAGTGCCCAGTGGTTTGTCTATCTCTGTCTGAGATGTTGTGTGTGTGTGTGTGTTTATGGTGCAAGTAACCGTGGCTGTTGAAAACTACAGGCTGTCTGTGGTAAAGTCAGCTGGGGTGAGCGAGATGAAAGCTGTTTGGCTGTGTAGCCCTGGCGTTTTCATCCCTCGTATGAGTAAAATCTGCACGTAAACAAATTAGGGTGTGAGCGACGGCTTTCCACTCGTCCGATGCCTCTGATGCCTGTGGGTACGGCCCTGTTGGCCCGGGTTAAAAGGCAGCCTGAAGTAGCGGCGTGCGATTCTTGGCCGTCTGCTGCTCCAAAATGAGAATGAAGAAAGAGATGAATTTAACATACTGGGTTAGCATATACTTTCCCTTCTATTTTTCTATCGCTCTCCTTCTTACAACCTGGCAGACAGTACAGTAGGTGAGTTGACAAACTCAATAGATTTTGGTTAGAAACTTTGAGGGCCGACGCAGCCGTGTCACGATCACATGTGCCATCAAAGTATGTTTTCCAGCTTAAATGTTGATTAATTTTCCTCATATTCTCCATTGTTGCTGCTCCTCTCTTCACAGTCTGCCAGTAACGCTCTGTCTACTTCCTGTCTCTATGAAGCCCCTCCTTCTGAAAGCACAGTGTGCTCTGATTGGTTGGCTGGAGCAGTGTGTTGTGATTGGTCGAGAGCTTCAAGTGTGTTTGGGAAATGTCCCGCCCCTTACCATAACCACCACTTTAACACACTACTAACTAACTCAACCAGGCCCCGCCCCTTTATTCTCCGCATTAATTATTATAATGAGGTATATTGTGACGTGTTCGTTCCCGGAAGAAAACTTAAAGGGATAGTTCACCCAAAAATGAAAATTAGCCTATTATTTACTCGCACTGAAGCCATCCTAGGTGTATATGACATTCTTCTTTTGGGTGAACTATCCCTTTAAGACTACAATGAAAGCGTTTCAGGGAGTTCAGAAACACTGACACTGATATAGAGAATAACTAAAAGCTTCTTCATGCTCATACAGCAACATTACACACTAAACAAACATGAACATGTAAAAAAGCAGAATAAGAGTCCTTTAAAAAGTGAAGCTTGAGAAAGAGTGTGTTGGGTGGCGGTGACGGGTTGCGTCTCTATCGGGCGCAGTCTTGGCAGACGGTCTCAGCGTGACTGATGAGACACATGCCATCACTGACACTGGGAGGAGGACACGTACACGTTTATGGGAAAGCAGATCATCCAGTTGTGATGGGCCGGTGCCAGAATCTCTCCCAGTCATGCCCACGCTCTCACTGTCTGCTCATGCCACTCCTAATATGGGCACAGACTCCTCATCCGATGAGACTCTCTTATATGATTTAAACCATCTTCTGTTACTATTCACATGGCTGTGTGATTCCTCTTTACCCGTTTATTTCTCTCTCTCTCTCTCTCTCTCTCTCTCTCTCTCTCTCTCTCTCTCTCTCTCTCTCTCTCTCTCTCTCTCTGTCTGTCTCTCTCTGTCTCTCTAAGCCTGTGTAGTTGGCATGGAATACTTTTAGGATCTTGCTACACCCCATCTAATCACTTATCTCTTTTTCTTAACTCAAATTGAACCCTGTGAACGTGCGGGACGGGGCTTTTTCCAAGAACACCTTTAGAGGTGACAGGAAAAATCGGGTGCATTTAGCAATAGCGGGTGAATTATGATGTTTATTACGAAGTTAGGATGAACTTTCTATGATGTTCGAAGTGTTTCTGGCTGCAGATGCTGATCTTCAGAAGGGATCTGTCCGACTCTGAGACGATGTAACATTAGCAACACATTGTTAGCTGTTTGATAACATATAGTCAGTCAATAATAACAGTCAAGCCAAAGGCTAATCATATCAATTACTGCCATGTGTCAGACCTTGTAGATACACAAACACATCATTCTGATCATTGGATTTGTAGACGACCTTGTATGAATCACTCTTCCTCTTCTTCTTCTTAATCAGTTTCTGGTTCAAACATATATGGCTGAATTAAACCAGTAGTTCCACTGGCCGTTGTGTAGCGTTTATCACAGCTGAGTGAGTGGATCAGGTAATCCGAGCTGCTGTAAATGAATGGAGGCGGGGAATCATTTGCATATTCATGACTCCATGTATACTAAATGAAGCAAGGGTGTTGGGTTACATTCAAGCTATTTTAAGACACGAAGAAACTAATTTCAGAGGGAAAAAAAACATTTAAATATGGGATTTTTTTAATTTTTTAAGGGTACATATCATGCTTTTAAATCATTCATTTTTATTTATAAATCATACATTTGTGGTCTATATAAAGCATAACTGCAATGCTTGGGTCTGAATTACTCATTATTATAGCTCAACAGGCCCCTTTTCTACCCCTTTTCTGATGTGCTTCTGTGAGCGACCCGTTTCGAAGCGGCCCCTTTAAATAAAAAGGAGTTGCGTCTTCCCCCCGCCCGCTCTCCAGGTCGCTGAATTCACGGTCGGTTCAACTCCCCCCGTTCGGCCATTATTGTAGTTTGATTTGAGATATACGATTACTAGCTTCAAAGAACATTTTTATTCACATGTTAACAAAATGTCAACAATGGAAGACTTGTCCATCAAGCCTAACATATTCGAGCCAGAGCGAGTGATTTGAAAAAGACGACAACGAACCTGCAGAACAGCGTCATCATATGTATACTGTGTAAGTTAAGTTAACTGTGTTGTGTTATGAAAGTCGACTATTTTCTCTTGTTAAAACAAGCACTGACAAGATAAATGACTACGGTCTAATCTTACCACTAAATATCTGTATTGATAATAATATAATAACTTACGTTTAGAAAAGCATCAGCAAACACAGCAGCTAAATGATGGAAGGAATTTACCCCTCATTCAGACGAAGTCGATCGGCAAACCCTTCTTTATACTGGCGGAGGTTGTTGAAGTGCTTCAGGTCACTACATCCAACAACCGTACATTTTGACTTGCCCTCTCGTAACTTCTGCATCATTGAGCTTGGACTACAAAATCGGAGCGAGAAATAATAATGGCGGATTGCTTGAAGTCTTGGACCGGTAGTCGATGTCCTTATTTGTCAGTTCCGTTGCAAATACTGTGACGTAATTGTTCAAAAAATGTCATAGAGAACAGAAAAATCTGAACAGGTTGAAAAATATGACCAAAACAGAATATAAAGATATAAACGAAGCACCTGAAGGGAGTAATTTCATCTTTTCTGTACTTATAAACGCTCCAAATATACAACAAAATGCATTTAAGGGCTAAAAAAGTGGATTTTGCATGATATGTCCCCTTTAAAGGCCCCCTGAAATCAATGTAAGTTTTTTAGCTTTAATATGAATATGGTAGCCTTAAAGGACAACTCCGGCGCAAAATGAACCTTTGGTCTAATTACACATTGCTACCTAGTCAACCGTTATCTGAGATTTGTTTTCATGATTGCCGAATGTAAATAGTTTTATCTCTAAAACAGTTTAGCCTATAACGCTAGTACAATGCTAGTATAGAGTAATGACAAATAAAAATCGCTTGTTATTACCACTAACAAGGCTCAAAATAGCCCCACACCAAAACGACAGCATAATAAGGGTCCCTACATTCAAACTGAAGCGTTGAGAACTTTGTCAGTGTCCACACAGTTTAATAAGAAGATATTTTATACACACAGTAAATTTCGCGAATTCAGGAAGAAGCCATCTTTGAAAAATAGTCTCTACCAGACGATCTACGAACGCCGATCCAAGTGCGCTGAACTGTGCAGAATCTCATATGGTCCGTTGTTTCCAGAAGAAACACAAACACAAACCGTTTACTTGTCTTCAATATGTACACGTAGCCTACTGTTCGCGCTCACCTTATCACCTTATTCACATCTCACCAGCGCACTTGGATCGGCGTTCGTAGATCGACTGGTAGAAACTATTTTTCCAAGATGGCTTCTTCCTGAATTCGCGAAATTTACTGTGTGTATAAAACATCTGCTTATTAAACTGTATGGACACTGACAAAGTTCTCAATGCTTCGGTTTGAATGTAGGGACTCTTTTTATGTTGTCGTGTTAGTGTGGGGCTATTTTGAGCCTTGTTAGTGGTAATAACAAGCGATTTTTATTTGTCATTACTCTATGCCCTATATACTAGCATTATACTAGCGTTATAGGCTAAACTGTTTTTAGAGATAAAACTATTTACATTCGGCAATCATGAAAACAAAACTCAGATAACGGTTGACTAGGTAACAATGTGTAATTAGACTAAAGGTTCATTTTGCGCCGGAGTTGTCCTTTAAGGTTATGAATAAACTGGTGTGTTCCAAAACAATTGCAAAATTCGCGTTTAGGAGATATAAACATTCAAAACTAACAGTCTCTCACTTCCGCTAAAATGGATCAGGGATTTTTATGACGTCACTGCCGACTTCAGCTTCTCATCACATCTTCTGTCCAATCAAATGCTCTCTATAATCTAAAGCTCCGCCCTCTATGCTATAAACACCACCTGACCAAAGAGACCGTTGTTGACACATCACAGAGATGTGTGTTCGGTTGCTCAATCGAGTTTTATTCTGTTTTTCTACTATTGAATCCAACGTATCATCCGAGCTCGGATTTGCGTCCATGGAGCCGTCAAGTACGACCGCAGTCTGTGAGGTAAACTAAACTCTATTGGCTATTTGAAAAGGGAGAGGAGCCATTCAATATGTCCCGCCTTAGCTTCCTGTTTCAGTGGAAATTACATCAATGCATCAAACAAAGCTGGGATAATATTGACTGCAGTGGGACCTTAATATTTTTGTGGAAAGTATATTTTTACGTTAAAAGTTTTTCAAATGTCATGTTACAAATACACGACTGAATAACCAGCATACACGACTCCATATTTCTCTAGTAAGTATATACCTTTTGATACAGAAGGACAGTGTTTTTGTAATCAAGTCGTTTTTTTTGTAAATAAATATAGTGGACAAGATATAACACTCCTCGTTCTTGCTCTTGGTTTGTATATTCATTCAGTTAATGTTACACATGTCGGCTATATTATCCTCATTCTGTTTATTCTGTGTGATTAATGTAGTTGAACACTGATATTAATCTTGTTTTTTACTCCTATATTTTCCCCAAAAAGCCAGCAAACAAGAAAATCGTCCATTTGCTGGAGCTTTAATGAACACAGAGTCCAATATGATTATCTGAGGAACGGTTTTAGTCTCCAAATAAGCTCATGAAACCTTTATTTTCAGAAGTGAAGGTTAGGTTTAGATTATAGTTAGCGGATTAGATTATAGTTACCATAAAAATAAATTAAATAATGCTCCTGATCACTATCATCGCACAATCTATTTTTACCTGTAGATTTCTGTACACTGTCAAAAATCAGTATAACTGGGTAAAATAAACTGCTTATATGAATTCCCTCTCTGTGTTTTTAAATAGATTTGTTTTTTCTCAGTTCAGAGGTTGAATTTTCTCTAGACAGAACCTCATTTTGAATGTCAGTGCTTTTCTTGCATGGCAAGACGTGTTATTTAGTGTCAGTGCTGTTTGAACTCAAAGAGAATGTAAATGCACTGAGATCTTGGCTTATCGTTGGATGTCATCCTTAACTAGTGGCTTAATCTGACTCTCCACAGCTTTCAAGCAGCCAGGCGTAAAACAAAGGCAGCTGAGAATGGTTTCCAGATTTAAAAAAACAACAAAAAAAGTCCCATGGAAGAGAGAATCCTCCTAATGTGGGACCAGATGGCTCCTCTGTACACGCTCTTGTACATATTTAGTCACTGCGTTTCAAGTGGTGGAGATTTGCATGTTGGTTTTGTGATGCTAATGAATATGTTTTTGATTTGTATTGAAGAAAATGAAAAAAAATCTGTCCTGTAGTGACTCTGTTCTCTATCTTAATGAGTTCCTTCTTTTAACCTTAAATCATTTTAATCAGATTGTCTTTCATGGGAAGTGCCTGATCTTAGATGGTGATTTGTTATAGGTTAAAAGTCGTTCCCTGTTGTCTTCTTCAAAGCCATCGTTTGTTTTGTGGCTAACAAGTGATTAATTAAAAAATGAGTTCAGCTACTCTCCTCAGGTCATGCAGGTTTATGTAAAATTCGGTGCATGTATGTAGTTTAAATCAACATTAAGTGTATAAAGAGAAATTAGTAGTAATTCCTTGCCACATTTATACTTATTCATTAATGTAATTACACTAGATGACTCAAGTGTGTTTCATAAGTTGTCTTGTGCACTGCTCTATTTAGACTGATGTTGATTTGAACAGAAAGGCTTATATTTAAACATGACATTATTGTTGTATTAAAATGAATATGAGACAGAACGGATAATGATTTACTTTGATATTGTCATTATTATTTATTATTATTATAAAGGGGTAGGAGTGCATAAGTTTTACTTCTTCCTACTGCTTTTTTATAAAAAAAATAGTTTTTTTTTTTTTGTTATTTGTTTCAGTTCTGGAAAGTATGGAGTTTTATTTTGTTGTTCATCTGTTTTTATTTACCATTTATTTATTCTCTTTATTTCTCTGATTTCTTTTTTTTAATGTTCAAATAATCAATCAATCAATCATTATAAAAGTTACACAATATACTGTCTAGCACTAAGATTACAGATTTAAAAGCCCTTTAAGAGCACTATTCATTAAAGGAAGCTTTCTAGTTATAGATATCACTTATATTATAATAATAAATAGTTGTCTATTTCACGTTGTGTATTATATTTAAATTCATATATGCATCCTTGGTAATGTTATTCGAGCCTGTTCTCACGCAAATGCACCTCTATAGCATGCATTATGTATTATTGTGCAATTTATATGTAAAAATTAGTTTTTACGTGCATATGATACGCAGTTTTCGCATGCATTTGATACACAGTTCATTTGCGTGTAGTACACACGCACCCCACACCACTAATTCTACCCAAACGTATAATACACTACACACCACTACTAAACCTACCCTAACCAACCCATGCGTATCCTATGCATGTAAAAACTAATTTTCGCGTATATGTGTTACATTTTTATTCAACAAAAATCCAATTTTTTAAAAAAAAGAATTTTTTTACATTGGCTATGTATCAATAATCTATTGCTACAACATGGAAATAATTTTCAGATGATCAGTATGCATCTACAGATGACAAGCATAGAAAATGCAGTTTCATTGGGGCTCTATATAGAACTCTAGTGTTCAATTTTTTTTTGTTAAATTCCCATAGAGTCAGGCAGATTTTTATTTTTAAAAGCCAGTTATTTCATGGATCCAGGATAATATGCATCCTGATAAAGTTCCCTTGGCCTTTGGAATTAAAATAGACCCACATCATCACACACCTTCCACCACACCTAGAGATTGGCATGGGGTACGTTCCATAAGATCATCTTTCAATGCAAATCAAACCAGCTATTAGGCTAACTGAAGTAAAACCATGCCAATCTCAAGGCATGGTGAATGGTGTGTGATGATGTGGGGATATTTTAATTCCAAAGGCCAAGGGAACTTTATCAGGATGCATATTATCCTGGATCCATGACATAACTGGCTTTTAAAAATAAAAATCTGCCTGACTCTATGGGAATTTAACATAGGGGGGCAATGACTTATGCACCCTGTATTTTAAGGAAAAACATTTATTTATTTATGATACATTATTCATTCACAAAGAAAATGTGTGTCCTTAATGGTTGGAGTTTTCCTCATTTTTCTAATTAAGGCATTAAGATCAATATCCAAAAGATGATTTTTTATTCCTCTTTTTAGGCAACTTTAGCATGGGTGTCCAAACTTTTTCACACCACTGTATTTCAGTAATTCAACTTTAAAGTTGAAACTAATATATTATATAGACTCATTACATTCAAAGTGTGATATTTCAAGCCTTTATTTGTTATAATTTTAATGATTATGGCTTACAGCTTATGAAAACCCCAAATTCAAAATTAGAATATTGTGAAAAGGCTTTTATCGCTGTCAACCATAATCATCAAAATTATAACTAAAAAAAGGCTTGAAATATCTCACTTTGCATGTACTGAGTCACTCTAAAAAATTTGGACAAACCTAAATGTTGAGTTAAAAATGCAGTAAAAAATGTACAGTTGAAAGTTGGGTTAAAATTTGAAATTACATTTTTTACCCAAATTTGGTTCCAAACAACCCAGCATAGTTTACAATGAATAATATATTAGTTTAGCCTTTTAAGTTGAATTACTGAAATAAATGAAATAAACTTTTGTGCAATATTCCTATTTTTCGAGTTTCACCTGTACTTTTTTAACTGCACGCATTTTATCAGTGGTCTAAACCTACAGTTAGACCTGAAAAGTGGATCTAGGCTCATATGGAGCTCCACTATTTAACAAGTAAACCATTAGCTTCTCTTGAGTGCAGTTTCGGAGCCTCTCTCTGTCAGTCCCTGTTGGCCAGTGGTTTGATTGGTCCGGCTTGGGAATAATTGCCTGTTAAAGTGTTTGGGAGGCAGGTGTGTTATAGTCTGAACTCAGCTCTGAATCAACGCTGTGTTCTTACACAGTAGGCTCCTGTAAAAAGCAGCCATCTGCACAAATATGCAGTTTTTATTGGTGTACACTGAGAATTAGCCGTCATGCCGTCATTCATTCCAGCTTCAAATGAATTGACACGTGCTCAGCAGTTGTAGATTATCTTTCTAGTTTGAATTCAACATGCTAGTTGTCAGATCCAACTTATTTTTGTAGACCAATAAGATTACATTTAATCATCGGGGAGAAACTAACTGGAAGTATAAATGCTCATATGTTGGATTGAAAATCTGATTCGAATCGAAACCCAGACAATTTCCGGCAAATTTAGATTTGCTCTGAAAGTTAGTCTGGCCAAGAGCTCATTCAAGCCCATTCCCAATCCGCGAAATTGTGGCACCAATCAGAAACGTTGGGGCGGGCTTTACACGATGACGACAGATTTTGTAGACTACATTACAAAGATGGATGCCGCCGTCGAACATCACTCTTTCGAATCTCAGCTCTTTTAAGCGATTTGAACATTTCCTTTTTGTTAAAAACCAAGCAAAGAACAGAGATGTTTCTCTGCCGGCCGCCGCTCTGCATACGTCATCTCCTTCATCGCTCTGATTGGTTTTAGGTCTATCCGTGGCGTCCGTTGGTGACGCAGTTACAACTGAGAATGGTCTGGTTTTAACCAGGCTAGTGAAAAACTCCAAGATAAGCATAAATACTAAAAATGTGCATAAGAATATGTGTCCAGTTGAGGTGTATAAAATTTTTATCTGATAAGAAGACATGCAAATAGACTACGATGGAAACACATTTATCAAATAAATTCCTCGATTTGCAACAAAAACCTTGTGATAACTGGACTAACCAGCGGACCGATGGCATCGCAGCGTCTTAAAGGTTGGTTTGGTGTTTCTGAAACGCCAGAGTCAAAGTCGGTCATCTGAACGATTTGATTTAATTCCCTCAGAAGCATCTCACACGCGTGCGTTCACGAACACCAGCATCCGAACGCCAGAGAACATGACGGCGTTTAAAAAATGATCATGATTTTCATGGTAAAAGACTGTTTTTTTTTTCGAATCAGGGTTTTATGTTACATTTAATGTTGTTAAATTAATGTTTATTCAATTTTTAAATTTCATGTGTTACCATGATGGTGTTTAATGTGTGTGTGAATGACACGGTGCAGCTTCTAAATATTTGTATTAACTGACTTGAAAAAAGCTGCTTGTTATGAGCTTTGATTGATCATGCTCTGCTGTGATTGGTGGTTGGCAGTGTATTACAATGGTACAAAAACAGATATTAATACTTCAATAGGACGGTAAATTAACATTGTCAGATATCAGAAATACGATTTATTACTGTAAATTTTAAGGTAAGTCTGTAAAACCAATAACGTGGTTACCGTATTTTTGACGGTAAAGTTCTGGTAAAAAAATAAAAAAAAAAAAAAATTAAATTACGGTTTATTTTTTACAGTGTGTGTTTCGTCTGACGCTCTGAGACACACTCATTTATGATGGAGGGAAAAAAAAGCCAGATTGCACAAACTTTCATTTTTATTACAGTCATTTTCCTCCAATTTGATGATTGTTCTCGTCAACACGCGGTGGGATGGAAACTCTGCTTTATTCGCAAATGTTTTATGCCACTTTGGCAACTTCAAATGCAAACATGGCATTTGATGGACACTCAACGTCCAAGTTTCTTGTAATTATTGCTTTCAATGTATAGAGGTCTCTGGTTGCTGACCAGCCTATGATTATGTGATTACATATCATATGCAGAAATAAAACTGCGTGTATGTATGTTTGTTTCTCCTGTTTTTTTTGTTTTTTTTGACCAGTTAAAAACAAACCGAGTGACAGACAAGCATCCCAAGGTCACTAATGATTTTGTAGTGCACTTACAGAAAAGCACATTAGGGTAGTCGAGGAAGTGTCTCTGTTTTCTATAATGACACCACAATTGAGTCACAATTTGAGAATACTTTCCTTGTGGTCCAGACATGGTTTGCTAACCCTTTACAGTATCATGATAAACGCAAGAACCTGCCTGATATGATGTTTGATTTTTTTTTGTTATTATTTGAGTTTTACAAACTTAGAAAACGTCAAAGATCTTCTGAACTCAAAATCAAACATATTTACATTGTTATATTTTGTGTGCCGTATGAAAGATCAGAGCAATATGTTTGCAGTTAACATCTGACTTTTGAATGTTATTGCCATGTTTAGTAAATGCAGGCTCAAGCATGCGGTAAATTTAGCTTTGTTTAATGTTCAGTGGCTTTGATGTGTTTCACGCAGAGTTGCATTGCCTCCGAACATGAACTAAATGGCGTGAGGATCCTGACTGATCTCCATTGTTTTGCATTATTAATTGCCGTTTTGTTGCAGTGTTGTTCTGGAGCTGTAGTTTTAATTATCTACTTTACATATAAATGACCTTGCAATAAAGTGACTAATTGAGTTTTTCTGACATTTGAGTAACCATATGTCTTTTCATGTGGCTTTGGCAGCTTCAGAAACATGCTGGAAAATGACAAGGCTTTGCGATACTATAAACCAACCACTTGAAGAGAAGTTTCTAATGTGAGGAATGTAAACTATTTTAACAATGTTTATAAATGCATAATGGATGTCATTGGGTTTGTATGAGATTTGCCGTTGGTTACTGGGATGAGATATCGGTTTAAAAGTGCAGTCTATCACCATCAGGCTTTGGCAATAAATGCTTGTGATGAGAGAATTTAGATTACGGACAATAAGGCATTTTTAACTGTAGTTGTGTCGGAAGGGATAGATCGCCTAGAAATTACCATTCTGTCGTCGGTTCGTCACAAACAAATATGGCTTCATTTCTTATGTGGAATATAGGAGGATTTTAATCTTCATAAAGCACCATAAAAGTGTTTCACAGGACGTCTGATGCAATACAATACAATTTTACAGCAAAATAAAGCAAAAATCTTGCTTCGTTTTATGTCACATTGCATAAAAACACTCACAAATGGCATTGGGAATTCAAATATATTATCTGAATGATTCAAATAATGATTCACAGGTTCGTTTGATTCGTCAAATATGGCTTCATTTCTTATGTGCGATATTTGACATTTTAAAGCATCGCTACATGAAGTTAGAGGATTTTAATCTTCATAAAACACCATAAAAATATTTCACAAGATGTCTGATGCAATACAATAGAACTTTAGAGCAAACTAAAGTTGTTTTTCTCTGATAATCTTCCGTTTTATGTCATATTGCGAAAAAAGCACTTTCCTCACACAAATAGCATTGGGAATTCAAATAGATCTGTATGATTCAGATAATTATTCACTGGTTCGTTTGATTCGCCAAATATGGCTTCATTTCTTATGTCCAATAAGGATTTTTGAAGATTTTAATCTTCATAAAGCTCCATAAAAGTGTTTCACAGGACGTCTGATGCAACTTTAGAGCAAATATAGCAAAAATCTTCTTTCGTTTTTGTCATATTGCATATTAGAAAACACTTTCCTCACTTATTGGGATTTTTTTTCCCCTCAAATATTAACAGTTTATCTGAATGAAATGATTTACATGGAGTTTGAGGATTTGAATCTTCAAAAGCACCATAAAAGTATTTGACAGGACGTCTGATGCAATACAATACAATTTTACAGCAAAATAAAGCAAAAATCTTGCTGTCACATTGCATAAAAAATGGAGTTTGAGGATTTGAATCTTCATAAAGCACCATAAAAGTATTTGACAGGATGTCTGATGCAATACAATAGAACTTTAGAGCAAAATAAAGTTGTTTTTCACTGATAATCTTCCATTTTATGTCATATTGCATAAAAAACCCATTTTCCTCACTCATTGGGAATTCAAATAGTTTATCTGAACGAAATGATTCAAATAAGGATTCACAGGTTTGTTTGATTCACCAGAAGTCCCTTCTTTATTTTTTTTGGTAGCAAAATTTCTAGCAACAGTAGCAATTTCATTGATATAGACACTTTCTGAAAAACACACATTCTGGATGGCCAAACTGTGGACGAGCTGAGAAACCTCCTGAGAAACACTAAAGGAATATACAGTACTCATGCCAGACATTCAGATGAGAAGCACATTTCATATTTACAGGTGCCGAGCCACACTGTACAGTCCCAAACCCCCGTATAATGTCACACACTTCCCTTTGCACTAGTTTCTGTCTTCCGTTCGCAGAGGGTGAAACACACACACACACACACACACATACACACACGCAGCCTGGCACCTGGGGGCCAAATTATCTCAACACATGCCATCTAAAACCTCTGCTGCCTCTTACTTGCTTTTGGGGAATACAGACTGTCTTTATTTATTATTATTATTTGTATTATTTATTCATGCCACTGTTTATTTATTTATAAATGGCAGGCTGAGTGTACACAAGACTGTTTTCTGTTTTACTCGCGTCCCAAAAGCCGAGTTAATGCCATGCTGGTTGAGGATCTGTATTTCACATTAATAATCCCAGCACTCAGGGCTTTATGGGACTTGCAACATCGCCAGTACCAGTGCAGCCCTGTGTGTAGTAGAAATCTGTTGGCCAGAATTGGGGAAATAACTTAAAGGTGTGATGCAAATATCTTTATGAGATTTTTTGTTGTTTGTTTTAAAATTGGATGTATGTAAAAACCTATTGTAGGAGCCTACAAAACACAATTAGGAACCTTTAAAAGAACATAATAGGGCAGTGTTGCCAAGTCTGCAGTTTTCCTGTGAAATTAAGTCTACTTTTACACTGTTGCCACAAGTTGATTTATTTATATTTTCTTTGATATCAAGGCAAGTTGAGTGTGTGTGTGCATGGGGACATGTATAATTGTGTAATGTATTGTTTCTGTTTCCAAACTGTTGTTGCAGTATTATTATTTAGTTTTTTTTGATGTGATGTTATAAAACAAGAAAAAAAAAAACATATTGTGGGAAAAATAAGGGCACGTTATAGTTATAGAAATGATGGCGTTTCTTGTATTATAAATTGTATTTGGTGGAAAACTGTTCATTTTTTAATTGTATTTTATTGTTTGTTTTATTATTTTGAATTAACTTTTTTAGTTTTATGTTAATTTTAATTTATCATTATAGTTAATTTATGATTTTTTTTGTCTGTTCTTATTTTATTATTTAAACAATATTATTTATTTTTTGTTAATTTTATTATTTAAAAAATATTATTTATTTTTTGTTAATTTAATTCTTTCTTTCTGTCTTTTTTTCTTTCTTTCTTTCTTTCTTTCTTTCTTTCTTTCTTTCTTTCTTTCTTTCTTTCTTTTCTTTCTTTCTTTCTTTCTTTCTTCTTTCTTTCTTCTTTCTTCTTTCTTTCTTTCTTTCTTTCTTTCTTTCTTTCTTTCTTTCTTTCTTACTTAACTAATTTCTAAATTAAGGCAACAATTCTAATTATTATCATTTAGTTGAAGTTTTTCAACTAATATTTATAGTTTTTTTTCCAGCTTTTTTTCAATTAACAGCAAAGTTTTAGTTAACGATAAAATTTCTGGGGTAAAAGTATCAGTTTAGTTTAATGTCAGCACAATTTAGATCCTCGTTTTTGGCACATAAATATTGTAATTGCATAAATAATGTAATTTGATGTATAGATTTTTTACACTCTAAAGTTTGGTTCTTTGACGAATAGAAAGTTCAAAAGAACAGCATTTATTAATGTCGTTACTGTCACTTTTGA
>NW_024121233.1:436497-516036 GCF_016745375.1 Pimephales promelas
TTTTGACTTTATATCTCACAATTCTTACTTTATATCTCGCAATTCTGACTTAATATCACGCAATTCCGACGTTATATCACGCAATTCTGACTTTATATCTCACAATTCTGACTTTATATCACGCAACTCTGACTTTATATCTCACAATTCTGACTTTATATCACGCAACTCTGACTTTATATCACTCAATTCTACTTTTATATTACGCAATTCATCTTTTATATCACACAATTCTGACTTTATATCTCACAATTCTGACTTTATATCACGCAACTCTGACTTTATATCTCACAATTCTGACTTTAAATCATGCAGCTCTGACTTTATATCACTCAATTCTACTTTTATATCACGGAATTCAGCTTTTATATCACACAATTCTGACTTTATATCTCGCAATTCTGACTTTATATCACACAATTCTGACTATATCATGCAATTCTGACTATTTCACGCAATTCTGACTTTATATCACATACAGTTATTCTGACGTAGGCGTGGTCTCCTGGGGAGTTGTTGGGAGTTCTGGGAGTTGTTGTCTTTCATCCACATAAGTCAAAAATACATTTTCTGGCTTTTCTCAGTCCAGAAAGCTCCAAATTCAAAAATAATTTCACATTTCTTCTACATAAACGACCCATTTTAAATACACATTCATCTTTCTAAAGGTGAAGTAACTGGAATTACATGTCAACTTACAACCCGAACCAAAGAGTTTACTAATACTCTAATGCGAGTTAGTTGACATTTAGTTGCAAATTAATGAGAGTTAGTTTACATTAAGTTGCACGTATAGTTAGTGGAATGCCTAAAGTGATCGAATAGCTACTATTCTAGCTTGCTGTGAGTAAAGCATATTGCTTGCCATGCTTTGGATTTTTGTTCTGAAAATGTTGCACGTACAATTGAGAGATCCACTGTTTGAAAAACGCTGTGTTCGGAAATCAATGCACAACTTTCCATAAACTTAATGCAGTGCTCTCAGCTGCGTTTGTTACTTTGGTGGGTACTTGGAAATCATGCATAGATATCACACTGTCCAAACCATGGAACACAGACATAACCATGACAAATGGCCTCCTAAACCAGTTCTGACACAGTCGAGAAAGTCCCGAACCGGCTGTGCCGTACAGGCTGAAGTGAGAGCCAGCTTATTGTATTAGTATGATGCTTTTTCTTTGAATTCCATTATGTGTGTGTGTGTGTGTGTGTGTGTGTGTGTGTTTTCCCCCCTGCCCAGTGCCCACACCATGTCATTTTTTCCTGTGAAAAGTGTTTCATAAATGATTTGCCCAGACTTCATGTGTCATTTGAGATGCTCTGACAAAAACTTTGAGTGCAAGAGGAAAAAAAAAAAAAAAAACGTTATCTTCAAACGGCAAACTCTCTTCCTCAGGGATTCGCAGACTTCATCAGTGGCGCCTTATTGTTCGCTTTCCATTCTCTTGGTTTTGAAGCTACAATAAAGGCCTATGTCTGATACTGTGTGATGTGGTTTCGTCCGAGAGAAAAACAATCCTTTATTTTTAAAGAAAATCCCATATTCCCAAATGAATTGATAATTACAAACAGGATGGTTGAGATCTCTGGCTAATGCGGGGACTGAAAATATGGTCTCTCTGTTGGAGGACATGTTTTATGAGGTTGGAGAGTGAAAATAATTAGAAATTCTTATGATGGTTCTGAAAAGACAGGGTGATAAAAGACATACGAGCCACAGCTTGAGAGCTGACAGTCGGGCATGTCTTCTGGCTCTGCTTTGAGGCGCGAGTGTCGGACGGAGAGCAGAACTAGCGTGCGAGGGTCAGGGTTTATGAGGAAACACAATCACTAATAGGGATTACGCTGTCAGTGAAGCTCTGGTGATTCAGTGTGTGCAAATATTGGTCAGGAAGGTTTAAGAACCACCTTTACTGTAAATATGCCTCTCATTTGTGTGTGTGTGTGTGTGTGTGTGTTACGTATTGTGTGGTAGCAATGCACGATGAAGATGAAAAAGATGACCATAACAGTGTTTATTGAACTTTACAAACACTTTACAAACGATAATGACTCATTAATGAGTGACAAAAACACAGGGTTTAAACAGTGAATCTGTAATATGGACACACAGCGAACACGGCATCAACTAAACAGAACAATGTTAAAAAATTGGGTAAAACTTTAAGGGGTGTGCATAAGACTAACATGACAACTTTATAATCATGACATGACATGTTATGAATATGAAGGAAGTTTTATGCATGTTTGTGACAACTGTCATTAAGTGTTGTTCGCTCAGTTATGACATTTTTAATGCAAATATGACATTGTTTGAGAACACAAAGTTGTCATGACAAAGACACTGACAGGTTATGATATTACGGTTTATGTCAAGATGTCATAACAAATACATCTTAAACAATGTCATATTTACATTCAAAATGTCATTATTGAGCGAAAGACACTTAATGACAGTTGTTGTAAACATGCATAAACCCTACTTCATATTCAAGATATGTCATGGTTATGAAGGTGTCATGTCAGTCTTATGCACACCCCTTCAAGTAAAGTGTTGTGGTGTGGAGAAATTTCATAAAAAATGACAAGTTAAACATGACATTTTTGTAAGTAGAAATGGTATTTTCTTGTAAAACGTACTCCAATAATCTTTGATTTCTTTTTATAGTGTATGAGAGAGCGGACTGTTTTTATAATCTTTTTTTAAATAACACTGCACTCATCTGTCTTTCACAAGTCTAATATCATTGTTAGATTTTGCATCCTAAATAAACAAAATTGAATAATAATTTCAGACTTTTTGAATAATTTGACAATGATTGATTGAAGTGACGCTCTAAAATATTCTGCGATATTTATCATGGTTTTGTTGTTCTCCACACATCATGCCTCATATTTCATCTCAAACTTCTCTTCACTGACACTGCTCGTCATTTCAATCTTCAGTGTATTGTAAATAATGATACAGTTGACGGGTATAATTTCTGTAAAAAGAGAGCTAAATTATGGTCAAGAAATAAATCTTGAAATTATTTATTTAATTCTTTTAGATTTTCATAGGTTTAAAAAATGTAACTGATATTTTTATGATAAAATATTTTACCTTATCAGATACAATAAAAATATTTTTCTATTTTTAAATGGTCTTTACAACTAGAAAAATGCTTTACAGTATTTAAAATCCACTTCTGGTACATAAACACCCATGAATACCGAGTGAGGGAGTGTCTGTGTGTGTGTATACGTTTATGATTGTGTCTCTATGTGTGTGTGTGTACAGTATGTCTGTGTTTGAGTGAGAGTGAGAGAGAGAGAGAGAGAGAGAGAGTGTGTGTGTGTGTGTGTGTGAGTGAAAATGTGTCTGAGTATGTATGTGTTTTTTTTTTTATGATTGGTCTCTATGTGTGTGAGAGAGTGTCTGTGTGTGTGTCTGTGTGTGTGTCTGTGTGTGTGCGTGTGTGTGTGTGTGTGTGTGTGTGTGTGTGTGTGATAATGTGAAGTGCCAGAGATCCTCCAAGGAGCATTTTTTCCGAGAGTATAATGCACGTATGATGTCTGACCGTCTCTGTATGACGTCAGTTAATGTTTAATGCGACGGCCTGTCATCATCTATAAATCCGGTTCAGATGAGGTCTATGCAAACAATGCTTTTTCAAAACGCCAATAGACCAGGACTAATGAAATTTTAATGAGACTTCCAAAATGATATTTTAGCTATGCGGCAGTTTCTGCTAGAACAGCAATACACAAGGAATGTCTTCTCCTCTGGGATACAGTAGACTCAGAGTATAAGATCCAGATATTGCCAAGAAATGCTTGGTTAGCGACCATTTAAATAAGTATTAAACCTGAAAGTAGCCTTTTAAAAACCCTTTAGCAGATAGTCGCTCACTGAGAGATAAAAAAAAAAAAAAACATCCAGAACATCGCCTCCTTTATGTTCACGCAGCCATTCGTGATCTGATCACATTAATCATTCATGCACTTCTTCATGCATTTTAATGCTTTTAAAAAAATGATCGCAATAATCTGAAATGCTAAGTTAATTATGTGTATATGTTGGAACATAAATTGCCAGATTTTTAATTAGATGCCATTTTTTGCCGAACAGTGGTGCTATTGTGTAGGAGGAAGGCAATTTGTGTGTGTGTGTGTGTGTTCACACTATTTGCGTCCAAACTAAAAGCTTTATGGCATAAATTGTCTTTAAAACTGAGTCGTGAATCATGTTCTCTACACTGACCCTTGTGTCGGAGCGACTGTCGTCTATTGCTTGTTCAACGGATGCTTTGGTAACACTTCATTTTTTAACATTAGTCTTAATTAATATTAATTTCAACATTTAATAACTTTATTAAAACAAAGGTTGTACAGTTATTTGTTAGGATTAGTTAATACACCATGAACTTACATGAACAAACAATGAACAGTTGCATTTGTATGGTAACACTTCATGACACCTTCATAATCATGATATGACATGTGTTATGAATATGAAGGAAGTTTTATGCATGTTTGTGACAACTGTCATTAAGTGTCATTCGCTCAGTTATGACATTTTTAATGCAAATATGACATCGTTTGAGATGTCTTTATGACACCTTGTCAGTGTCTTTGTCATGACAACTTGACATTACTAAGACAACACAACCTGTCATAAACATGACATAGCAGATTAATTATCAAACTTAAGAAACAGCCTAGCTTTATTGCTTAACATTACATTAAATTGTCAGTTGGTTGGTTTTGACATTGGCTGTCAAGAAGCCATTATAACTTTTTAATGACAAATTTAATTAGTACCACTGTAGTTGAGGTTACGAAAAATATTCATGTTTAATAGAATTTAGCCAACCACATGACAGTTTAACTTAATTCAATGTCAAAGTGTCATAACTAGGGATGTGGCCGATCCGATCAAGTATCGGTATTGGGACCGATACCAGCGTAATTCATGTATCGGATTTTTCCAATCCAACCTGCAGACATATTTATGAGCCATGTCTGCGCATTAACGTTGTGTGCTGAAATGACTCCAAAATGGATTCCCTTTGGTCTGATTTCCAAAGATTAAAGAATATATTGAGGTAAAAAAACATTAAAAACAGTAGCCGCATTATGTCTAGCCAACTTCCTTCCCATCGCAGTGGTGTCATTTCTCCTTAAAACTCAAACTTAAGACCGAATCAGCACGATCTGTGATTGTTGTAAAATGCACTCTCTGCTATTGCTAAATTGCGGGACGCTTTTAATAATAAAAAGAGCTATTAAAAGCACAAAATTTGCGCAAGACATGCTGTTCCCAGTGCGGCGCGTGCTCCGAAACAGACCGCAACAAGATAAGCTAATTATACTCTGGGCTTCATATGCGCGTCTAAACGATCAAATGTAGCCTGCTCAAAAATGTCAAAATGACCGGCTTGGAGATTAACACTTAATCCGTTTATGTCTAAAATGAACGTAGTTATGGAAATAGTTGGGAGAAAATATGGTGCATCAGTAGACTATGAAATATGCAAGTTCTTAAAGGGGCAGCAGTATAAATATGTGACGATTGCGACATTACTGAGAATAAAACAACAGAAGGCAAAGAGAATATCACTCACAGCTCTTGAATGAATAACTTCAGCTTTAAGCGTTACCGTCATTTCCTGAATACATGTTATTTGCTGTATCTCACAGCTCAGCATGTCTGAGGTCAAAAAGTGTGTTTAAAAGCACGACGTCTCCTTAGGGCCGTGAAACTGTGACCCACGTCTTCTCAACGCTTGAACCTCACACATTCACCGCTGACATTTAAAGGACAACGCAAAGCTGTGAACAGAGTGTGTGTGTGTGTGTGTACAAACGACATCTCAAGACTTTTCACCGAGAATGTTTGCGTGTGTGTATGGAGGCTCACCCTCAGTGTATTGGAGTGTAAAGGCTCATGTCATCTCGAGTGTGAAACTGAGGTTTGTCAAATGTCAGAGGAGGGAATCTTGGGAACACAATAAGACTCATGTGCTTTATAACGCCGTACCGTGACACAACACTTGGGTTGAGCAGCATGAAACTACACTCTAAACAATGCTGGGTTGTTTGAACCTTAATTTGAGTAAAATATGGACAAACCCAAATGTTGGGTTAAAAATGTAATTTTAAATTTTAACCCAACTTCAACTTTCACTTTCAACTGTAAATTTTTTTACTGCATTTTTAACCTAACATTTGGGTTTGTCCATATTTGACCCAAATTTGGGTTGAAACAACCCAGCATTTTTTCGAGTGTAGTTGAGAGCTACTTCTCAGTACAGATGGGATCTTGTAGATATGGTTTGTTGATTGTGTAACACACTAGTAAATATTCCAGCAATCAAGTCTGTTCAGCTGTGCACTAATTTGTCTTTTAATTTCCAATTTGGTTTCACGGTTTGGCAAAACTATTTTAACTGTGTGCAATTTTATACATGTTATTTTTTGTTACTCTTTTTAGGAATGCTTCGTCTTTAACAAAGTCAAAGTCAGTTCATCAAAGTCAGTTCATTATTTGATGAATTGGTAACGTTACAATAAGGTTTCATTAGTTAACTAGTTAAGCATTTATTAATATTTGTTCATGTTAATTTCAAGATTTGCTAATATATTATTAAAATCAAAAATTGCATTAGTTACCATTATTAATGCACTGTGAACTAACATGAACAAACAATGAACACCTGGACTTTTATTAACTAACATTAACAAAGATTAATACATACTGTACGTATCTGAAATGGAAAGCTTTTGTAACATTACGCGTCTTTACTGTCACTTTTGATCAAATTAAAGCGTCCTTGCTCAATAAAAGTATTAATTCCTTAAAAAAAGAAACCTTACTGACTTTGTGAATGGTAGTGAGAGCAGTTCGCAAAAAAATATTTCTTATGGAGATGCTTCTAATAAACATGGATCAAATTAGACCTGACTACATATTTATTTGTACTTTATAAAATTAAGTAGAAATAATAGAAATAGTGATATTTAATTGAATAAAAACTGTATAAACTAAAATATATATATATTTTAAATAAAATATATATTTTTTAAAAATGTAGAAAATGACAAAAACACAAAAGACATTACAGACTTTAGTCAAATTTGGGGTTCATATTTGCACTAGAAATAATCAATACAGTATGTTCTGTAAATGATGAACATACTCCTGTATAATGAGTTAATCTCTTTATACAGTTTGCATTGGTTTGTGTGTGTGTTGTGGCATCCGCAGCAAGGCCTAATGTGCCGTTGCGTGTTCACACACCTGTGAGGTGGACATGTGATGAATGCTGCGACCCGTCTCAGCTGACAGGACTAACCAGCTCCGAGCTGACAAGAGTCCCTGGAGAGTTCATCACAAACACACACACTCACACACACACACACACACACTTTCTGTCTAAAGTGGTAGGGGCCCATGTCGTAATATATATATGTCAGAGCCTAAGTGACGGCACCATGGCCTCATGGACTCCAGCGATGGTGGACGTCGAGGACATGATGGGTCCATTTGTCATGTTTCTGTGGCGCTCCTGAGGTGTTACGGGGGTGCTGATGGATCGGGCCGAGGGAGACGGTGGGTGGGTATTGATTTCAACCTCTAACTTTGCCATAGAACAACAGGGAGCCGTAGTTACTGTTCCTCCTGTTGTCAACACTTGTTTGACAACTTTGCAGTGAAACTTTTGGAGAGTAATGCTCATGAAAATAACAGGTTTATCACTGTGTTTGGTTTTTGTCAATAACAAAGTTAAGACAATTTTAGTTAAAACATAAAATATGATGAGAAAAAATGATGCATTGTTTTCCGTAACAACTTGGAACATCAACAATGAATAAGATTCACAAAATTGTGTGTGTGTGTGTGTGTATATATATATATATATGTGTGTGTGTGTGTGTGTGTGTGTGTGTGTGTGTGTGTGTGTGTGTGTGTGTGTGTGTGTGCATATCAGGAGATCCGGTTTTCACAACATGGATAGTTTTTGCATATTGTTTTTGTAAATATTGATATGTTTACATTGCATTTATTGATATAACCAGTAATTCTCATCCTTTTGTTAATTTTTTTATTTTTTTTACTCAAAGCTGTCCAATACAATACTTGATGGTATTTAGGTTAATATTTTTTCATTGTTTCTGCTGTATTTACCATAATTAAAAACTGATATATTAATTTAAAGGGTTAGTTCATCCAAAAATGAAAATTAAGTCATTAATTCCTTACCCCCATGCTGTACCAACCCCGTAAGACCTTCGTTCATCTTCGGAACACAAATGAAGATATTTTTGATTAAATTTGATAGGTGGATCACTGCTATATAGACTCCCTAAGGGATTGAAACTTGACGGCCCAGAAAGTCATTGAAGAAAATGTTTAAATATTCCATGTGACTACAGTGGCTCAACTATAAGTTTATCAAGCGACGAGAATACTTTTTGTGTGGAAATAAAACAAAAATAACGACTTTATTCAACTATTCCTTTTCTTCCTTGTAGGCCTGAGGCGAGAGTTCAAGAGATTTCCATGACGCATGCGTGAGACGTTATTTTTCTATGACTTCTTGTTCAGTTCTCGTAAATGCGTCATAGAAATCTCTTCAACTTCTCTTGAACTGAAGTATTCTCGTCGCTTAATAAACTTATAGTTGAGCCACTGTAGTCACATGGAATATTTAAACATTTTCTTCAATGACTTTCTGGGCCATCAAGTTTCAATCCCTTAGGAGCCATGTAGCAGTGATCCACCTCTCAAATTTAATAAAAAATATCTTCATTTTTGTTCCGAAGATGAATGAAGGTCTTACGGGGTTGGTACAGCATGGGGGTGAGTAATTAATGACTTAATTTTCATTTTTGGGTGAACTACCCCTTTAATTAACTACAAGTTTCAAGAACTGCATGTTCTTCAAAAAAAATAGATTTTATGTCATTTTTTAGCAATCAAGTTTGGAGATTAATGATATTAACTATCATTTATTAACTCAAATACTTGTATGTCATCCTGAGGCCCTTAACTAAGGCCCATTTAACGCAGATATTTCCCTGCGGATTGGCCTCTTGTTTACACAAAAACCCCATTTTTATCACAGAAAACAATTATTTCGAAAAACTCCGGCCTAAGTGGAGATTTCTGAAAACGCCGCTTATGCGTTGTGTGAACTGTCTGGGAGAAACGGCATTTTAGGTTCTCTCTTGTCGATTGTGAGGATTCTGATTGGCTTGCATGGCTTTATCCTTCTCCCTACTGTCGACAATAGGTTTGGCATAGTTATGATGGCGCTCGACGGCGTATTTATGCGGGTGTGTGAACGATGTTATTTGTGAAAATGGAGTGGCGGAAAATATTCGTTTCGCTAAATACCCTGCTTTGTGTAAACGTGGCCTAAAGTGCTATTTTTAGTGTTAGGGAAAGTATTCATTGTTATCGGTACTCATTGTAACTGATTGAGTTACGAGAACCGACCACGAGTAACGCACTTATCCCAACAAAACCACTTTATTTCAATGGTAAACTTTAGACATTCCACTAACTAGTGACTCTGTGTCTCTATCTGCATGATATAAGCTAACACTTTATTCTGATGCTCCCCAAAAGACATTATACTGACTATAAGTAACTTTGCGTGTCCTTAACAGTCTCTAATGAGAGTTAGTTGACATGTAGATAAGTTACTTATAGCTAGTGGAACGTCTAAAGTGGACCATCGAAATAAAGCGTTACCAAACATCTGCTTATACTTTCCTCATTTGTTCATCTCATATAAAATGCCAGAGATGACAAAATCGCATCTGAGTTTGATGTAAGAATGGCTTGTTTCATGTTGCTGTCTAAATCAGTGTAATCAGATCATCACCTATGCGTGACGGACCGACCAGTATAACACAGAATGATGAATCACTTTTTTCCCTCTGCTTTGTCTTTGTGGTATTTACTGATCCATGCACTGACAGAAGCGAAGCAGAATCAGATCGGCCCACACATGCTGTGCATGCTGGGAAGCGGGTGATAAAAACTTAATTGCTGAGTGCTGCTTTACTGTCGTGTTTCTGCGGCGACGCGTGAATAAATCCGCCGTGACACTGTCTCTGTGAGTAAACACAACACTGGCAGGTCCTTGTTTGCATATTGTTAATTTGTTCACGTCGCAGGAAACCGATGTCAACCGTCACGCTAACCTTCCACCCGCCGCCCACTGACATGTTAGCATTTGTCTGAGAAATGCCAGGCCACGGATGTGACACGGTGTGGTTTGGGCCGGGGTGATGGACCTGCATGGGGTGGAAGGGCGAAACAAACCCCCGTCCGGGTCTGATGAGGCCTGACGTAAAGATGTTGAAGCTGTTCCTGATGACAGTCGACATGAGGCGAGCCGTCAGTCAACATGTTAACTGGCTGTTGTAAAAGAGTAAGCCCTCTGTAAAAAGTTTAGTGAAAACTACATGGATTGATGCGAAACGGGGAACTGGGGAGGGTCATCAGTTTAACCAATTATGAATGAGCTGACTGTTATATATGTAAAAATGCTGGGTTGTTTTTCCCAATTTTGGGTCAAATATGGACAAAATCAAACATTGGGTTAAACATGTAATTTAAAAATGTAACCCAATGGCTGGGTTTGTCCATATTTGACCCAAAATTGTGTTAAAACAAACCAGCATTTTTTTAGAGTGTATATGAATATCATCCTCCTAAAATAGAAGTATCTGCACATTAAAAAATGCTGGGTTGTTTCAACCCAAATTTGGGTCAAATATAATTAAAAATGTTGATATTTAAAGTCCCAGTTTCAAGGCATTTGTGACTCTCTCTAGGAGTGTGTGTTTGCTCTGATTGTTTTGAGCCGGTGTGAATGTGCTGACTGACTCCTGTCATGCTTGTGTTCATATCCCGAACAGTACCACCACAAATCCAAACCGAGAGACTCTTATTGATCTGTCAAAACAGTGAAAAGCTACAATCACTAACACACCACAATACGAGACAACCTGGAGAAAGTCATTTGCTCGTACAGCTTACGGATAACTTTTTGAAATGTGGATGCCAGTTTGGTTCCATAGATTTAATAGTAGGTTTTTGGGAATGGCAAGCATTTGTTTCGGAGGAAAAAGCAATCACATGATGCCTATTTTCAGCTATTGCTGGCATAAATCACACAAGCGTCACAGTTTTACCTGGAGACGCATGATGGGTGCATGATGGGACATATATATGGATTGAAGATTTTGAATGGTGTAAAACACATTTAAAGGAGTAGTTCACTTTAAAAAAAAAAAAAAGTTTTGCTGATAATTTACTCACTCATGTCATCCAAGATATCCATCCATATCATTCTTTGTTCAGTTGAAAAGAAATTAAGGTTTTTGATGAAAACATTCCAGGATTTTCTCCATATAATGGACTTCAATGGGGTCCAAACGGTTCAAGGTCCTAAAGACTCTTTCAGTGCAAACTGCAAACTGTTCAAAGGGCTTTAAACGATTCCAGACGGTGAATAAGGGTCTTATCAAGCGAAACGATCACTCATTTAAAAAATCAAGATTAAGTTTTGTAAGCTCAAATGCTCGCCTTGCTCTGTTCTGTGATGATCGTGACTCTCCTGCTCGAACTCGTTCATCAAAATAAACAAATCTTTTCCAGAGTCAACGCGTTCATTTCGTTTGTTGAATGAACCAAATGACACGAAAAAAGATTCGTTCATTTTGATGAAAGAGTTCGAACCGGAGAGTCACGAATGTGCATCACAGAAAAGAGCAAGGCGAGCATTTGAGCTTATAAAACTTTGTTATTTTTTTTTTTAAATGAGCGATCATTTCACTTGATAAGACCCTTATTCATCATCTGGTGTCGTTTAAAGCCCTTTGAAACTATCCTTTGGACCTTGAACCGTTTGGACCCCATTGAAGTCCATTATATGGAGAAAATCCTGGAATGTTTTCATCAAAAACCTTCATTTCTTTTCGACTGAAAAAAGATAGACATGGATATCTTGGATGACATGGGGGTGAGTAAATTATCAGCAAAAGTTTTTTTATTTTAAAGTGAACTACTCCTTCAATCTTGATGTGGGTCAGGTTTTGCCCGCATGACTCAAAAAATATAGAAATGGAGCATTGAAATGGAGCATTGGCTTCATAAACATTTATTTTTGCACACAAAGTTGCCTAAAATAATGTATCAACTGCAGCTCATAAATTTGCTAATTTCATTATTTATGACAGATCAATCCCTCTCAGCGATGATGTCTCTTGGCTGGTTTGTTGTTTTGTCTCTGAATTAGTAGTCTCACAGATGCATTTTCCAGAAGACTATTTATAACAGTCCTGAAGTGTATCTCCAGAAAAAAAAAAAAAAAAACATTATTATGGGAAACGGCGGCTTCAGAAAGTTCAGTCCCTGCCATTCCACTCTATATTGTAGTCCATGATTTATTCGCCGTCTGTAGACGTGATGAATTTTCCAACATTCCCAATATTATTCAGCCAAAATGTAACTGGAGTCTCTCTTCATCAGTGCGATGTTGCTAAACCATTTTTAGAATATAAAATACATTCTGCTAGTATGTAAATGCTAATTAAACTAACCACTAGAAACAAGTGCATCACTTCTTTAAAAAGCCCTGATTTTTTCGACTTGGCGCCTATAGCTTTATAGGTTTCGTTTGTGTTAACACCATTTTTCTTCAGACTTGTTCTGATTAATTAGCGTCTGCAGATTATCGAACGCAGGCACATATGCTGAAGCGTGTGAAGGCGGTGTGTAAGTGCATCCAGATATCTGTTAATTGGCTCTCTGGATATTCTAGATGTGCTTTTATCTCTTGTTTTACTTCATATCTTTGATTCCGGCTGATCACAACAATTCCTCCACGAGCCCGATGAGAGATATGATCACGAACACGGCTGATGCTGATGGCTGGACGAGTGTTTAGCACATTCTGTTGGGCAGATTAATTATCCATTTATCCATCCAGTTTTGTAACTCACATTTGCTTAATTGAATTTTGCAAATATCACACACACACACACACACACAAATGGTATATCTTCTGCACAAACAGCCAGTTTTCCCTCATAGAGCATCTCCAAATGGCATCATTTATATCTTGTTGGTTAATTAAGCACTGGATTGGGCTGAAGCGCAGGTCATTGTTTATTTAAAGATTTTTCTTCTGCATTACAAGTTATGCTGCTTTACTCTGCAAAATATAGAGAAAATATGCGCTGTGAAATATTTATCAATGCTATGATTTGAAATCTCATCTGAAAATGTTGAGTACATGTTCTTTTATAGTAAATAAAATCCCCGCATTAACAAGCGTATGTTTTAGTGAATGCTGAATGGCACGAGTGTGAAATGGATCATTAATATTTAGCAGTTTATAGTGCATGTAAAACACTAAACTTGGTTACGTATTTCTCTGACTAAATTATTTTGCACTTAAAGCTACAGGTTTTAATTGACTATGCATAGAAAAACAAATATCTGTATTAATAATAACTGGTTCTCTCTTGTTTTTGCATGTTAATCATTTCTTTTTATGATAACTATGGTCAAAAATATGTACGCACTCTGTCTGACATGTTTCATTGCGTTGTTATCACAAACAATTGACTCCAAGCACAACTATGCAACATGCTCAAACATTCTTTTAATAATATTTAAATAAAATATGTACATTTTCCAATAGGCTGGACATCACTATTGGCCAATAGTGTATTCCAGAAGTTATTTTGAACTAGGTAAAAACACAGGACTTTGCTAAAACTCTTTTTAGCACAATATGGCGAGCAAACACATCACAGAATTTCTCATTTTGATTTATTTATTTTTTGTTCTCATATGCTGGTGCAGAATTATGGCGTTACATCATGTTTTTTATTTAGATTAGGTTACTTTTATTGTACCCGTGGTAAATTAGTTTTACAGTGCAATGGCATTCTTTGGCATCCAGTACAAAAACACACAACACAGAAAATAAAATAAATATGCACTCAAGAAAAACATGTTTTATTGTCCTTAAGTACATCAAAACATGAAATCCCAGATGTACTTATAGTTTTAAATATATACTTTATTTTTAAGATTATTCTTATGAATCTGTTAATGAATTGTTTTAAAATGCTCTTAATATGAAACTTTTATGTATAAATGTTACTGCAGGTTTTTGGAAAACTGATATACAATTAAACAAAAAAAATAAAATAAATAATTGTCTTTGTTTCTTTTTACAGTTACTTACTTCCTTACTTACGTCGAAACCTTTAAAGCATACAAAATACTTTTAAATGATTTTGTTCCACGTTCACCTTGAATAGTCATTTGAACAGATTTATCTGTGATTGATTATCGCTTTCTTTCTGTTTATGTTCTCTAATATCAGACTGTGGACTTCAGAATAACACTTCAGATGTGAATGAAAAGCTCTTATTTTTCTCCGACGATAATATTGGTTCATCAATAACGTTGACTTGTGTTGTCCTTCATGTAGATGTGTGTGTTGAGCAGCTGGAGCACCTGTACTGGAGCTCGAGGTCTCGTAATGCGTCTGAACGCACACCTGCTAGACCCATTAAATCTGCAGAATGAAACTTTTCCAAGTCCCAACAATTTGACGATTTAATAGTGATCTATAAAAATGTGTGAGAGGGGCTCACGGGGAAAAAGCTGAACAGCAGGGCTCTCCAGAAACCTATCGCTTCAGCGCCCGCACATTAGAAGAGCCTGGTCCTCTGGCACAGTCCATGGGAATAGTTTCTATGCAGACTGTGTGTCTAGATCTGTACTGGAGATTATATATATATATATATATATATATATATATACAGTATATATATATATACCAATCTGCCCCCCTTTCACTATTCTGTCGGCTTTGTTCCACTTGTCTCCGTTACTCTTTGGCTCGCTCTTTTTTGCAGACGGCTGAAACTGCAGTGGTGGAATAAAAGGGATCATATGATGCCAAATGATTGACAGAGGCGGGACAGTGTAATGAAAGATGACCTAATTTCTGCAGGTGAAAGGGATGCTGGGTAATCTAAGATGAATCGACACCTTTTAGATGAATTGACAGCGCATGTCCAGCATGTTTCCTAGCGGGCGATTCCTCCTCGGGTGAAGATAGTCAGCGCTAGTTACGTCAAACGCAGACGTAACTCCGTTCGAGGACTTTAAAGGGGTGGTATAATGCCCTTTTCAAGATATGTAAAATAAATCTCTGATCTACCCAGAGTGTGTATGTGAAGTTATAGCTTAAAATACCCCACAGATATTTTTATATAGCATGTTAAAAGTGTCCCTTTTTGAGTGTGAGCAAATCTCCCTTTGCTGTGAACTTTGAGCATTGTAACTTCACAGACGTTGTATATGCTCAAATAGCAACATACACACTAACTAAAGTTAAAAAAGTGAAATCATAATCAACCACCCCTTTAAAGGGATAGTTCACTTTGAAATGAATTTTTGATATTTTTTCGCTTACCTCAAGTGCATCCAAGATATCCACCTTATTCTGCTCTAAACAATGCGCGCTGCCATGACGACGACTCCAGTTGTCAACTTCCGGTTCTTATCTGGCCTATGCTTTTTTGCCATGTGTTTTAGATTGTGTCATCCCCACATCGCTAAAATAAAAAAATAAAAAAACATTCATCAAATGTGATCTGATCACGTTATTTTTTATCACAGATAAAAACAAAATAAAAATTTTTCTTTGCAAATTTATATATTCTTTGTCGGATGCAAACATCCGACAGTTTCTATCACCCCGACTGCTGCAGAATAAGACTATAAGGTTAGGCTGGTTAGCCCTTTACTGTCTACCTCTGCTTTCAAAGATACATACACTGTAAAAAAAAATATTTTCAAGATTTGTTATCACAACATATTTTCTTTTGTCAAATCAACTTTATAATAATTTATTTAGTTGAGATAACTTATTATTTTGAGTTTCTGATGATTAAATTAATCTCCTTCATTGTATTAACTCACTTTTTCCAGTTCAATCAGCTTAAAATTTTAAGGCAACCCAGGTTACTTACTTTTTTAAGTTAAATCAACAATATTTTTTCACAGTGTAGTCTATATATTTCTCTGGCCTGTGAGGTTATAGGCGTAACGTTACGGCGAGTTACATTCATGAGACTAAAGTCCAGTTTGCGTGCTGTCGCCTCCGTCATGATCATCTTATTTATTAAAACAAGTCAATTGGTTAATGAAACGTTGATTTAAATTAAGATTCAAATAATAAAAAAACGAATAATTCACTTTAAAGAAAGGTTTCTTTGTGGTTTCTCTTTAAAATCTCAGTGAAAGTCGCTTGTAATGTGATGTCCCTGAATATAAAAACGCATATGTAGACTGATCTTTTTCTAATGTCTGCACCACTGATCTATAATATATCATTGTATATAGATGAGTGGTCTGGACTAGAGTGCCAGCATTCTATGTAAACAAATACATCAACAGGAAGTGCAAAAACATTTAGTCAATTGAAACCGCAATGAATCATGTGAAATAGAACGGGCGCAGAATAATGTGGATAGGTGTCTTTGTTTCCACAGTATTTTCAATTCAGAGAAGTCCAAATTATACATGATTCAATGACTCGTAAATGTAAGTACACATTGAAGACACAAAACAAGCGGTGTGTGTGAGGAAGGAAAGCGCCCGCGCCCTCAGATCAGTTGGATGTGGCTGTGGTTACAAGAGGTAAAACCTATATAAATACTGTTCAATTTCTCACACAAACCGCTCGTTTCGTGTCTTAGGCCATCAATGTGTACTAACATTTACGAGTCATTAAATCATGTTTAATTTGGACTTCTCTCTGCATGCTCTTTGAGGTGGACCCCTTAGACCTCCATTATATGACTGATAGACACAAACGGTTTGACCTAAATATATCAAAATTGAAACACCTACGTTATGGATGCCCTTGAGGTAAGCTAAAACATACAAAAAAATAATTTCAAAGTGAACTATCCCTTTAAGGTGTAGTGCGACACAATTGAAGAAGAAATTAAAAAAGTGCAATTTTCTTCACCCGTTTTGCATTATTTACTACTTTACCACATCAAAACCTACTTGAGGCGAACTGTTGCTTTTCATAGTTCTGCTTAAAACAACAATCAGTATTTCTCCAGTGAAACGAAGCATCGAACCTCAAATGCAAGTTTGCATTTTCTTTCAAGGCTCGGATGTGTGTTTTGTTACTCATTATGAACAATATCATTTTAATTTGTGCATATTCTTCAGGACTCTATCAGGTGACGGCTCTGCTGTGGTTTAATATTGTGCATCTCGTTTTCAATAGCTTGCACTTCAGAGTGTGTATTTTCAGGCCACCAAAGCGCCTTCAGTTGAAGACGATGTCGTGTAAACAGCCGTAGTTCATAACTTTTTACAACGGAAATGAATGAATTCAAAGCGTACTGTAGCTAGAAAATGACTTTCTTCTAGATCTGCTGGACAGACAAAACTATATTTGTTTCATTCATTTCCTGTAAAGCTGCTTTGAAACAATCTGTATAAAGCGCATTCATTTAAAAAAAAATAGCATGTTTTTTTTTTTTTTTTTTGGCAATCTAACATATTTGCAATGCTTTTTTCTACAGTTTATTATTTAAAGAATCAAGATTTTGACTTTTACACTTATAATACATTTTGAATCAATTGCGGGGTGTGCTGTTTTGTGTGTGTGAGAGAGAGTGTGTGTGAGTGTGTGCGTGTTTGCTCACTCTCTCATGTTGTTCCAAACCTGTTTGGAATTCTTTCTTTTTATGAAACATTTTGAAGAATGTTAGTAACCAAACTGTGTTGTGATTATTGACAAAGAATCTCTCCATCTTTCATTGAATGTCTGCTTTCCGAGAGCAAGCTGTCACATTGATTCGTGTGCTGTCTGAAGGGAAGTATAAGACCGTGTTGGATGTTTTTTAAAGGATCAATTTCACTCCAAGCCGTTGCTCTATAACAGATAATGGTTTCATAACCAAACTCTTCAGTGCAGACCCTTCACCAGATTCATGATCTGGAGGACTGCATCGTGTAATGACACTCATGTGACAGACATCCCTGTGTTCATGGTTAACGGAGGAGTGTTTCGATTGCTCGGGTTTGAGCTGATAGTTGACGCTCTCACCGGTCGACTGAGGCGATATTCAAATAATCTCTCTTTCACTTTTGGTTTACAAACTTTCTTCAACTTTGAGATAAATCTTTGTGACTGAACAACGAAAGGCCAGGCCCACATTTCAACTGAATAAAAGTATTCCTTCCTTCCTTCCTTCCTTCCTTCCTTCCTTCCTTTTGGAATTACTTCCTTCCTTCCTTCCTTCCTTTTAAAATTACTTTCTTTTCTTCCTTCCTTTTGGAATTACTTCATTCCTTCCGTCCTTTTGGAATTACTTTCTTTTTTCCCTTCTTTTCTTCCTTTTGGAATTACTTCATTTTCTTCCTTCCTTCCTTCATTCCTTCCTTCCTTTCTTCCTTCCTTCCTCCCTTCCTTCCTTCCTTCTTTCCTTCCTTCCTTCTTTCCTTCCTTTTGGAATTACCTTCCTTCCTTCCTTCCTCCCTTCCTTCCTTTTGGAATTACTTCCTTTTCTTCCTTCCTTTCCTTCCTTTCCTTCATTCCTTCCTTTTTAAATTACTTCTTATCCTCCGTTCCTTCCTTCCTTTTGGAATTACTTTCTTTTCTCCCTTCTTTTCTTCCTTTTGGAATTACTTACTTTTCTTCCTTCCTTCCTTCCTTCCTTCCTCCCTTCCTTCCTTCCTTCCTTCCTTCCTTCTTTCCTTTCTTTTGGAATTACCTTCCTTCTTTCTTTCCCTTCTTCCTTCCTTTTGGAATTCCTTCCTCCCTTCCTTCCTTTTGGAATTACTTCCTTTTCTTCCTTCCTTTCCTTCATTCCTTCCTTTTTAAAATTACTTCTTGTCCTCCGTTCATTCCTTCCTTCCTTTCAGAATTACTTTCTTTTCTTCCTTCCTTTTGGAATTACTTCCTTCCTTCCTTCCTCCCTTTTGGAATTACTTTCTTTTCTTCCTTCCTTCCTTCCTTCCTTCCTTTTGGAATTACTTCCTTTTCTTCCTTCCTCCCTTCCTTCCTTCCTTCCTTCTTTCCTTCCTTCTTTCCTTCCTTTTGGAATTACCTTCCTTCCTTCCTTCCTCCCTTCCTTCCTTTTGGAATTACTTCCTTTTCTTCCTTCCTTTCCTTCCTTTCCTTCATTCCTTCCTTTTTAAATTACTTCTTATCCTCCGTTCCTTCCTTCCTTTTGGAATTACTTTCTTTTCTCCCTTCTTTTCTCCTTTTGGAATTACTTACTTTTCTTCCTTCCTTCCTTCTTCCTTCCTTCCTCCCTTCCTTCCTTCCTTCCTTCCTTCCTTCCTTCTTCCTTCCTTCCTTCCTTCCTTCCTTCCTTCCTTCCTTCATTCCTTCTTTCCTTTCTTTTGGAATTACCTTCCTTCCTTCTTTCCCTTCTTCCTTCCTTTTGGAATTCCTTCCTCCCTTCCTTCCTTTTGGAATTACTTCCTTTTCTTCCTTCCTTTCCTTCCTTCATTCCTTCCTTTTTAAATTACTTCTTGTCCTCCGTTCCTTCCTTCCTTTCAGAATTACTTTCTTTTCTTCCTTCCTTTTGGAATTACTTCCTTCCTTCCTTCCTTCCTTTTGGAATTACTTTCTTTTCTTCCTTCCTTCCTTCTTTCCTTCCTTCCTTCCTTCCTTCCTTTTGGAATTCCTTCATCCCTTCCTTCCTTTTGGAATTACTTCCTTTTCTTCCTTCCTTTCTGTTCCTTTCCTTCCTTCCTTCCTTCCTACTTCTTTCTGTACTTCCTTCCTTCCTTCCTTCTTTCCTTCCTACTTCTTTCTGTACTTCCTTCCTTCCTTCTTTCCTTCCTACTTCTTTCTGTACTTCCTTCCTTCCTTCCTTCTTTCCTTCCTACTTCTTTCTGTACTTCCTTCCTTCCTTCTTTCCTTCCTACTTCTTTCTGTACTTCCTTCCTTTCTTCCTTCCTTCTTTCCTTCCTACTTCTTTCTGTACTTCCTTCCTTCCTTCCTGTAATGCTATTTTTCTTCAGTCTTATCTCACATGTTCATGTTAGAGCAGCTGGTCTCAGGTTGTCTCTGACCGCTGTCGCTGGCCTTCAGGGTCAGTCCTGACCCACTCACACACTCCTGACCCACACACACTCTCCTACACGAATCGAGCCAGCCAACTTCAGGCTAATGACTCTTGAGAGGTACGTTTGCATTCAGTCTCCTAAATTGTGCCATGACACGGCAGGCTGCATTTATGACTGTTTTATTCGGCCTGGGATAGAGCTCATTTTTATGATATACTGTAGTTTGTATTACCATTATTGAATGAGGCCTCAGTTTAATGCTCGTTGCTGAGCTGTCAGGAGCCATTAGTGCGGAGACTCAAGCCAGCACTCACACGCTTCCACACACTTACAGTGGATCCACATCTTATTTGTGTTATTAAACTCTAAAGAATTAAACAGTAAAAATGAATAAGTGAAAGACAATATCAAGTATTCATGGAATATTGTTTCATAATATTTCTTTTACTTTTGCTTTTCTTGATGTGATCTAACAGATCTAACTTTCTTTTGGTCATGCATGACTTTAACTCAATACTTTCTGATGCTGTACTGTAATCATCCACTAGCAAACCACTACTTTGCCTGTGGCAGTATTTTATACTATAGTAAAAACATCTAATTATTTATACCAAATATTAATGAATAATATATATTATACAGTCCTGTAATTGTGTATTGTATATTATGTAATTTAAAATAAGTTAAATGTAATTAATATATTTATATATTATACATTGTTCATAAAATATACAGTGTATATATGTTTTATATATACTGTGTATATATATATATATATATACTTTTATTCAGCATTACATTTATCAAAAGTGAAATTTGTATATCTAATAAATGCTGTTCTTCTGAACTGTCTATTTATCAAAGAATCTTGATTTTTTTATTATTATCCCAGTTTCCTCAAAAATATGAAGCAGCAAAACTGTTTTCAACATTGATAATATATCATCATTGGAATGATTTCTGAAAGATCATGTGACACTGAAGAGAGTAATGATGCTGAAAACTCATTAAAAATGGTAAAAATACAAATAAAATATTAAAAAAAATTCTAATTATATTTCACAGTATTGTTGTTATTACTGTATTTTTTATCAAATAACTTATCCTTGGCGAGCAAGAAGACACTTCTTTCTAAAACTTATTTTAGATACTAAAAAGGGTAAACAGAGTTACAAACTCCCCCTAATTTGATCATGGCTTGATTTGCTCCCTCTATAGGACATAGATTACAAAATTGTAGGACTGTCTGTGAGGTTTAAATGTTTCGGGTGTGTCTTCTGTCCGCTTGCATACAGCAACAGCTCAGGCCTGCGTTACAGCATGCAGATATTCCAGAAGCAGGACAGGAAATTCCTGTGAAATATTAGGAGGAATCAAACCACACAGCTTCTCTTTGCATTAATTACAATTATTCATTGAACACACACACACACAGCCAGAAAAATGAAAGCTGGTTGATCACAAACACAGAACATTAAATTGCATATAAAAGCACATTCGCAGATATATCATCTTCATGTGGAATCAGGATTCGTCTGTACCTGCTCATTTCTTTTTCCAGGGCTCGGGTATGTCGAACTAAAATAAGGCCACCACAAGAATTCGCTGTGATGTTTCTAAACCACTTTTCTGCAAATGTCTTTTTAATTATGTAATGTCAAATCCACACGACTTTCCTCTTTAACTCGTTTGGAGAAATGCTTCTTGTTTACGGGGGAAAAGAAAGATGTATTCTTGTTGCACAACACTATGAAGGAATGTTTAAACAGGATGCAGGTTTTTATAAGACTGGCATCGACGTGCCATGAATCATTCCCAAAATGATCCGAAATACACAACAGGTTTATTAGTTTGGTGACGCATTAAGTCAAAGGAAGCATAAATGCTGCTGCTGTTTGCATGTTCCTCGGAGGATAATGGCACAACGGGCACAAAGTGACAGCGGCAATAAGTGAAAATAACCACTAGTGACACTTAACTGGACTCTTGGCACGAGCCTCGACTATTCACCAGTCATGCCTGATGTTTCATCACGGCGACTTCTGACCGCAGAGAGATGGGAACATTTCTCGACCCATGATGGCAGAGGCACAAAGCCTTGATTGTGCGGGTCATTAAGTTAACTAGTCTATTTTGCCTCAAATGGGCTCTGCTGTGAGTTAAGGTGAGGTAATGTTTATATAGCATTATACCGCACCACTTTGTGAAAATGAAAAGCTCACAATAGCCATATTCACACGCCGTTTTTCTGTGGAGATGGAGGGAAAGAAGGAATAAATTCTATATTCCTCCACTCTAATAGGTGTAATTACATTGGTGATATGGTAATGTAGAGTCTGCGCGAGGGGAACAAAGAGCCGCTTGTACGGCGCTGGCGAAAATCAGATGTTAATGATATTTCAGGACCTTGTTGAGTCTGGACAGCAGGGCTGGAGCACCTCGAGGGGAAATGACTTCCATGCCGAACCTATTTCAGCCCGTCTGACTGATACTGGGGGGGTTGGCAGACGATTTATCCATTTTACAATCTGGCCAAAGTGTGAAGTTAGACTTTCAAGATGGCTATTTTTCCAGACGTTGCAAAATTCGTCACATTGAGTTATCCCCTTCATGCATGTCAAATTTCTATAGCATAAAAGTAAGGAAATTTACTAAATATCTTCATGGATCATGATCTTAATATCCATATGATTTTTGGCATAAAAGAAAAATTGATAATTTTGATCATAGTGTTTTGTTGGCTATTAAGACTGGTTTTGTGGTCCAGGGTCACATATACTAATGTTCAGAAAGTCAGATTAACTCTTTCCCCGCCAGCGTTTTTGAAAAAAAAAAAAAGTTGCCTGCATTTTTCACAAAAGTTTAATGGCCCCTGGAATATTTTGGTGTATAATATCTGAACATGCAATATATTGAAAGAAAGAAAAGACTCACTCCTTTATTCTTGCTTCATGCATTCATTTTAACATTTGAATGTAGGGCTGCAGCTATGGATTCTTTTTGTAATCGATTAATCTAGCACTTAATCGATCGATTAATCGAGTAATCGGATAATTTGTTTATGTGTATTTTTAAGCAACCAAAACAAATAATGTATTACGAAAATGATAAGGTGTTTGGCTTTTATTCCTTTAAAAAAATAGAGGTATTTATTCCAACTGCAACATTTGGCTCCACAACTAATTATTGCAATTTTTACCCATTTAGTGTTTATAAGTGCCAGTGCCAACAATTATATAACAATACAGTTAAAACAATTTACTGTAAAACCTGTTACATGTAGCCCATAACATGTAAAACTTTGAATACAAACTTAAATAGTAAAGCCCATTTGGCCTTAGTTTTGTCTTCTTAATACAACATTACAAAAAAAGGATTGCACCTTCTGCAAATTACCCACCTGTAAGCAAAAATAAATTAATATGAAATATCAACCCAAACAGGTACACAAATGTGTACAAATTATAAAAAAATAAATAAATGGAAATAAAACAATTATAAATAAGAATCAGACTTTTTCAACTGTAATCTCAAGACAAACATCAGTGTGTGTGTCTGTGTGTCTCACAATATTTGTTCCTCCATCACGTCCCGGTGAATGTATGCTGAAATTTTTGTTGCGTGGCTACATAAAAGTTTAAGCATATGATGAATTGCCGCAATTGGTCTGACAGGCGCGTGAGAGAGACATGGGTGCACGCGCTCGCTTACCTCTCTGCCGTCGTGCGCGAGCCCCGGTGGAGCTCAACGTCTCGCATGTGCGCTCGCACTAGATTACAGCATATTTTAACTTGCAAATTAATATGCGGCGGTAAAACTAGTCGATCACGATGGCTCAACAGGTAGACAGACGAACTCATCTTTCAGGCATTTGACACTTCAGCGTGAGAAATCGAATTGCGCGAGTCTCAAGCTGAATGCGTGAGAGTTGGCAGCCCTGCCAGGTATACTTTGCAGACACATTGCATCTTGTTGTCTCCCTTTATAAACATATAATGATCCCAAACTTTAGACATTCTCTGCCATTTATGAAGTGTATCATGCGCTATGGTGTGCTTCCTGAATAACGGTCCGTGTGAAACAATCAGATCCCTGCGTGCGCGTCACAGGAATTTAACGAGGCTTCGAGGCAGATTTTTTGCCGCGAGGAATTTTTGTAATCGAGTAACTCGAATAACTCGAGAAATCGTTTCAGCCCTACTTGAATGTGGGAAACATTTCGAGTAAAAAGCTTAAAAAATTTGTGTTTTTGTCAAAGACTATCTTGGATTGGATTCAGAACGATGATTAAAACACAGATGGAGTCGATCGTGCACATGAACACCCCAAAGCTTCACAGTAGCTCGACATTTCATTCAGTAAAATTAGGCAGTTTTGATGCTGTTTAATGTTGACGACCGCATTATTTTACATATGGATATGCTTATATCTCTTATTTTTGCTTTTTCTTCACATGTCTACTGATCAGGAGATTCTGCAAAATTTCAGGAGATGTGTAATAGTAAAAATTCAGTCAGTGGCGCGGAAAGAGTTAATAGTCTTAATCAGCAAATAAATTCATCAAAAGTCACAGTCATCTATAAAAAAATTCCTATCTCAAATAAATGCTATTCTTTTTAACTTTCTATTCATCAAATAATCAACTGATAATATTTATAAATGTTTCATGAGCAGCAAATCATCATATTAATGATTTCTAAAAGATCTAAAAGAGTAATGTAGCTTTGATCACAGGAAAAATGACATTTTACAATATAATAATATAATATTGATGCTCAGCAGCCTTGATAAGCACCAGAGACCCAAAAAACATTTAAAGAAAACAAACTTTTGGTAATAAGGCGAGCGGGAAAGGGCCCTCAGCGCGCACATAACCGAAGTCAAACAGTTTGCACTGCCCTTTTTTAAGATAATTTGCACTTGGCTCGCTGTCGTTATGAGCACAGAAAATGCCAGATGGATTTTCCACAGCGCTCCCCTTGATGGGGCGTGTGCTGGACAAGTCTTGCCAGACAAATCCAGTATGAGTTTTTGCACCACAAAGGGCACTACTGTTTCATAAAGCAGCGGGCGAATGCCCAACAAACAGGGCCGGGGAGACTCAGAAGCGTTTTAACTTCACCGTGGGCTTTTACACAAATCTACCGTGACAAAAACTCAGCCGTACGGGGTCTGGAGATAAAATGAGTCGGAGGCAAATCACCAGTTTATTCTCAGAAAACATCTGAGCTTTCGATCTGACTCCAAACTGCACTGTTTTTCCCCAAATGTCTTACATGTGTAAAATAATTTAAGATAATCCACTGGAATGAAAAACCAACATATCCTACAATAAACATGGCAATGGGAAAAAATACACTCTAAAACATGCTGCTTTGTTTCAACCCAAATATGGACAAACCCAAATGTTGGGTTAAAAATGTCATTTAAAATTTTAACCCAACTTCAACTTTCACTTTCAACTGTACATTTATTTAATTGCATTTTTAAGAGTGCACATTTGTATTTATTTATTTAATTTGATTACACTCTAATGCTAGGTTGTTTGAACCCAAATTTTGGTAAAATATGGACAAACCCAAATGTTGGGTTTCAAATGTTAACCCAACTTAAACTTACACTTTCAACATTACATTTTTTTAACCCAACATTTGGGTTTGTTCATATTTGACCCAAATTTGGGTTGAAACAACCCAGCATTTTTAGAGTGTAGCCACATCCACTTTAAAAAACAAAAAACAAAAACAAAAACCATGTGATAAGCTTTAAAGTTAGTCCAGGATCAGATTCATCTCTCTTTTCACTCATGCAGTTTGTTAAACGTCAGGAAGTTAATTGTGTCTTTTTCAGCAGCTCTGCCACTTTGTGATCCAGAAGCTTATTACCTGTGCGAGTGCAGTTTCCCAGGATTCACAGCTCATTAGAAGACGTGTCCCTCGAGCACCTAATACAGAAATCATAGTTACCTTATCGTTAATGACAAGACATTAAGTTGATGTACAGTACACACGCTAATTATAAAATAAAGCTGTTTTTAAAGTAAGACAGCGAGACACGTTGTTTCATTTTAGATGCGCAGCGGAAAGTATCAGCTTGAATCACTTTTATTTGATTATTAAACTTTTATTTTTAGCGCATGTATCAGTTATTTCTGTATTCTTTAATATGCAATTATTGTTTCAAATAAATTGCAGGACTCCAAATTAAATTTGCCGTTTAGTCTTTATGGAATCACTAAAGTACAGTAAAGTTGGGGCAAGTTGTCACACTTTTTTTAAACTCAGGTTTGTTGAAAAATTGTGAAACACAAATTTTCTATTTAACCACATGTACTTTAAAATCTTGTATGAAATGAAACATAAATAAAACAATCAAGTGAACATTTCCACTGTTATTTCTAAGGGGAAAATACACTTTTGTTGCTTTATATTTTAGAATTTTTGATTTTTTTTAGAAACACACACACACACATAATATAACACTATACATAACATAAAAAAAATGTACAATAAAAATAATGGTAACACTTTATAATAACTACACGCTAATAATCATTAGTTAAGCATGAGTAAACCATTAATTCATCATTCATAAAGCATTAATAGACATTAATAAGCAGTTCATAAATACAGCTATAAATGCTTTCTTCTTTATTTAAAAGCATATCTATAATTTGTTTAATAATTGTATTTTTTTTCATCCTTTATTAATGATCAATTTATAATTTCTAAATGAAGAATTTCATTTTTTATGAACCAGTTATTTAAGAGTTTTCAGTGGTTCACACGATTACTTAGAGCGAGTAAGTAAATGATTAATAAACTATTTTAATGTACATTCATACATCTTATTATTCAGACATATAGTGATGTTTACTTAATGTGTTAATAAATGCTTTATTAACATGTATAAATGCTGTAATTAAGGGTTAATTTGGGTAGTTGTCAAGCATTTAGTAGTGGTCAGTTAACTATTTTTGTGACCTAATCTAAAGTGAGGACTAGTCATGCCTTGTAAAGCATTTTTAAAGGCTGTTAAATATTTCTATGTTCTGTATCACTGCGTTGTGTTTGTTACATTTTACTGTTTAGAAGATTGACGAGTCTTTAAATCACCTTCATAAATGCTTTACAAAGCATTATAAGTCCTCACTTTAGATTAGGTCACAAAAATAGTTAACTGACCACTACTAAATGCTTTATAACTACCTGTATTTACTACATTTACTTACACTTTCTAAGTGATCTTATGAATGAGTGACAACTCTTAAACAACTGGTTTGTAAATAATGCTATACTTAATTTAGACATTATTAATGCTATACTTAATTTAGACATTATTAATTGATCATTTACAAAGTATGAAAATACAATTATTAAACGCATTATAGATATGCTTATAAATCAAGAAAAAAAAGCATGTATAGCTATATAAACTGCATATTAATGTCTAGTAATGTTTTATAAATGATGAATTAACTGTTTACTCATGCTTAACTAATGATTAATAGCGTGCAGTTGTTATAAAGTGTTACCAAAAAAATAAATATATAATTTTGCATAACTTAACTTCCCTTGTAAACATTTTGATAGTCCAATTGCACATGTACAGCACAAGAGCTCATGAATGTTTTCTCGTGTGAAGCTGTAAATCTGTCCGTCGTTCTGTATGAGTGCGGTGACATGTTTTCTGCGACATGGTTCCACATATTTCTCAGGCTTTGTCATTCTGTAGCCATGCAAACTATCCCAAATCTGAATCTCAATACTCCTAATGTAAACAGGCCTCAGAGAAAATCTCTTCTAATCTGTCCCTGTGAGTTCAGTGATTGCGCCCGGTCTCGATCTACGTGCCGGCTCGGCTCCGCTTCCCTCTGCTTTTAGTTTGGACACGGAGCTTTTATGTGGCATATTGTCTGACGCTCTTTGGAAACTGAAATGCATTACACCATATGCTGCGCTGTAACTCATTACGAGCAGTGTCTGCTTCAAAGGCCTGCGACAGATTGATCCTCGTACTAAACCCACACTCAAATGCATTGGAGGCTGGGCTTTAAAAGGAATAAATCAGGTTTGAAATTGTTAACTCTATGTGATAATTCCTGGTACTGCTTAGAAAGCAGAACGCCTTTAGTTCCTGTAAAAGAGGGTTTTTTGTTTCTATATTGTTGCTAATTGACATAACCGATCTCTCTGTCTCTTGCTCTAAATGGTGACAGCAGTTTTTTATTGCGTATGAAAATCTAGCTTTTTGAACAGGGGGCAACTGTGAATAATTTATGTCCATCTAAGCGTAACAGTCTGTGGGAGATTTCACGCATCAGTGTACATTTTTAGCCCGAGTTTGAGATATTTAGCGGAAAGGAAAATCATAATATTACATCAATCCCTCCCCAGCATGACAGTGACAGAATACAGCTCCCTTTATAGATGGCTATTTTAGTGTAAGTACATGTGAATAAATGGATCTGATACACCTGCAGGCTGACATATACTAAGAGATATCTCATATGAATATATACATTTGGTCATAAGCCGATACAGGAGGGTCACGTCCAGAACATCTGGTGCTCAGTAACGTCTGTGTGTTTGATAGACTTGTAAAAGCAGAACGTTACAGAGACAGAAACCATGTGACTCAACCGTAAAAGTGTCAGTCGATTGCACTAGAAAAACAATAATAAGTCAACTTCTTCAAATATTGGAAAACACTTCACTAAGCTGCCATCTGTTTTGATGTAATTATTAAAAAAAAATACAGTATATATAAAAAAAATATAAATATAAAAAATACCCTCCACAGGTGGCTGTCAAAAATATGTATTTTTTCTTTTAGTTCAGTAAAATGAATGAACTCTATTTTAGTTTGATAATGTTTTGGATTTTCAGGGGATTCTGCTACATTATATTTATGCGGTATTATAATCCATTTATTAACAGAAAATGAAATCTAAAATTCATCATAAATCTTGAATTTTTTGGAGCACAGACTAGACTTGGCAATTTTTTTTGCAAGTTAAAAAAAGTAAAAAAAAAAAGAAAAGTTATAGAAGTTTAAGTTTATTGTTATGAAAAATTTACAAAAACATTTTTTATAGGAATATAAAATATATATTTTCCAGTAAATTATGCCTTACTGTAAGTGCAATACTCCCACTGTTTAGTGCAATATCTTAAACTCAGGTGATATTTACAGTAAATGTAGCTAATTTATAATATTTAAAACACTGTAAATATGCTCATAATCTGTAAATGCTTATCTGACTAAACCCAATTGTGATACTTTTATTCTCATATTTATTTTTTTATTATAATTTGTATTATGTTTCCTGTTGTATATTTGTATATGTGCACTGGAAGCCTCAGCACCAAAACAAATTCGGTAACACTTTACTGGGTGCGCTAATAAGCATTAATTCATGCTTAACTAATGCACAAATAATATTGATTTAATTTGTAACTAATGATTATCTAAGCTATTCATTAATGATTACCACATTAGGAACTAATTAAGAGTCTGTAAGTTTAATGTATTAGTTCATACATGAATTGTTTTTAATTAAATATGTAATTGTAGATTAATTCCATTATAACCCATTTTTTAAACTAATAGTGTTAATTAATATGTTAAATCCAACACTATCTCACGACCAATTCGTACGAATTCGACGCATGATTAAAAAGTGGCTAATTCGTACTAATTCGTACGACCTCACTCGTACTAATTCGTACGATTTGTCTTAACCCACGTGATGGTTAGGTTTAGGGGCGGGGTAAGGGGTAGGTCATTCGTACGAATTCATACGAATTGGCCAATTCGTAAAATATGTACGATTTAGCAAAATCGTATTAATTCGTATGAGTGAGGTCGTATGAATTGTTACGAATTAGCCACTTTTTAATCATTCGTCGAATTCGTACGACTTGGTTGTGAGATCGGGTTGGTTAAATCAGCCAAAGCCTTGTATTTCAACTTCCAGATAATATGACAGGTACATTAATATACATTAATACATGATTAAATACTTCATTGTTAGTGCAAAATTAATGTGCAAATTACTACAACTACTAAATGACTAGTTAATAATGATGTGCCTCAACAAGTAAAGTCATAACATTATGATACCTTTGCAAATGATTAGCTAATGATTAAACTGAAAGTTTGAAGTGCATGACTAATTGTGCTATTTATCACATTAATTTACATTATTCATTAATAAAATGTTATTAAGGAATTAATACACAATGACACATTGAATTAATAGCAATTCATGTATTAATCTGTTAATCATATAGACTCTTTATTAGTTGTTGATGCAGTAATCGTTAATTAATGGATTAGTTCTTCATGAGTTATACATTAACTCATGATTATCTGTGCATTAGTTAAGCATGAATTAATGCATATTAGTGCACCCGTAAGTGTTACCACAAATTCCTTGTTTGTGCAAGCACACTTGGCAATAAAGCTCTTTCTTATTCTGATTCTGATTCTACATGTTTTACTATAAATGTCATGATCCTGGCTCGTTCTCTGTCCCTGGCTCGTTCTCTGTCCCCCCCTGCTGGTTATTCGTGCACTCACTCACCCACTTGCCGCTTTCACTTTCATTACTGACAGCTGTTATCACTTTTCATTAGGCTCATCTCTCTCCACCTGTCTCTCGTTCCCCCCTCATTATCTTGGCTTTTTCTTACCTTCTCTTTCTTGTCGTGTTGTCAGTTTGTTCGTAAGTTTCGATGCGTGCATCTGTCTGAGTCCAGACTAAGTCCTGTCTAAGAAACATATCTCTGATTACTTCGAGTATTATTCTGTGTCCATGCGATATACTTCCAGAACCATACCTGCTAAGAGTCTGAGGCTGTGTTCCTTCTTCATTGCTCGCTATCCCGGCCCTGAGGGTTTCTGGGTCCCAACTGCTCCAGCTCTCTGCTCATCTTTGCCTGGACCACAGAGGGAGTTTTCTGTTCAAGTTCGACTGCCTGTTCTACAGGAACCTTCTGTTGCTGTTTAATATTATTCCTCTGTTACACGTACCTGTGGTCATCCTGCCATTTGCTATTAAAAGAGCTGTGATTGTCATCCTCGCTTCTGAGTCCTCTCTAAATCCATCACAGAACAAACTGACCAAGAATGGACTCAGCGAATGGCAACGCGTTCCAGTCCGCTGTCGAACATCAGGGTGTTCTCCTGGGCAAGCATGAGGAGGACATCTCCGCAGCCAGACACGCGGTTGAGACTTTGGCCGCCCAGATGTCGGATCTTTCTTGTCAGGTCCACAACCTGCGTCTCCAGCCTCCCTCTTCGCTGGGGTCTCATGATTCTCCGGAGCCCCGGATAAATAATCCGCCCGTGTACCTGGGTGAGGCCACACAGTGTCGGTCGTTTCTGACCCAATGTGAGGTAATCTTCTCCCTGCAACCATTGACGTACGCGAAGGAACGCACTAAGGTGGCGTACGTTATCTCCCTTCTCGCCGGCCGGGCACGGGAATGGGCAGCGGCTAACTGGGAGGCGGAGAGGGATTGCGTCTTCAGCTTCGCATTGTTTAAGGACGAGATGATCCGGGTTTTCGACCGTTCTGCTCACGGCGAGGAGGCTTCGCGGTTGCTGTCTTCTCTCCGGCAGGGGAGGCGCTCGGTTTCTGATTTCTCCATCGAATTTCAGACTCTAGCTACCACCTGCGGCTGGAACCAACCCGCGTTGGTCGCTCGTTTTCTGGAGGGTCTCAGCTCCGAGCTGAGAGAAGAGATCCTTATCCGAGAGGTCCCCGCTCGGCTCGACGAGCTCATTCAACTGGCAATTCGAGTGGAGAAGAGATTCGACTTACGACGCCGAGCTCGCCGCATGGAGCCTGTCCTGGGGTCCACGCCCACTGCTGGTTCCGTTATACCCGCTCCGAGTCCGGATCCCGAGCCCATGCAGCTTGGAGGTCTGCGAATCTCCCCTAAGGAACGGGAGAGGAGACTGGTTAATCGTCTTTGCATGTACTGTGCTGCTCCCGACCACTTTGCTCTGTCGTGCCCAGTAAAAGCCAGCGCTCGTCAGTAGGCGGAGGGTTACTGGCGAGCGCAATCTCTAGAGAGATCCCTTCAGACTCTTGCACTACTCTACCTGTGCATCTTCAGTGGTCCAGTTCATCTGTCTCCTGCTCTGCCATGATCGACTCTGGGGCCGAGGGAAATTTCGTGGATGAGGAGTGGGCCCGGCAGCAAGGTATTCCCCTCACCTATTTAAAGCATTCAACCCCCCTTCTCGCCCTAGACGGTAGTTCCCTTCCTAGGGTTCTAAGAGAGACCGTTCCACTGACTCTTACCGTTTCTGGTAATCATCGAGAGACTATTTCTTTTCTTGTTTTTCGTTCGCCCTTTACTCCAGTAGTATTAGGTCATCCCTGGCTTAAACGTCATAATCCCCATATCGATTGGTCCCTTGGTTCTATCTTGTCTTGGAAGTTATCGTGTCATGTTGATTGTCTTGTGTCTGCTGTTCCTCCTGTGTCTTCTGTTTCTGTGTTCCAGGAAGAGGCAGGGGATTTGTCTGGAGTACCGGAGGAGTATCACGATTTGCGGGAGGTATTCAGTCGTTCCCGGGCCACTTCTCTCCCTCCTCACCGCCCCTACGATTGTGGTATTGAGCTTCTCCCGGGTACCACGCCCCCTCGGGGAAGACTTTATTCTCTCTCGGTTCCTGAACGGGAGGCGTTAGAGAATTATTTGTCTGACTCTCTCAGGGCTGGCACTATTGTCCCGTCCTCGTCTCCGGCCGGTGCGGGTTTTTTCTTCGTCAAGAAAAAAGACGGCTCTTTGCGTCCCTGCATAGATTATCGGGGGCTGAATGACATCACGGTTAAGAACCGCTATCCCTTGCCACTGATGTCTTCAGCTTTCGAGATCCTGCAGGGAGCAAAGATTTTTTCTAAGCTTGATCTTCGCAATGCTTACCATCTCGTACGAATTAAAGAGGGGGACGAGTGGAAGACCGCTTTTAATACACCCCTCGGGCACTTTGAATACCGGGTCCTTCCATTCGGTTTGGTCAACGCCCCCGCCGTCTTTCAAGCCCTTGTCAACGATGTCCTTCGGGATATGCTAAACGTGTTCGTGTTTGTATATCTCGATGACATATTGATTTTCTCACCCTCCCTCCAAGTCCATGTGCAGCATGTACGCCGCGTACTTCAGCGCTTACTCGAGAATCGCCTCTTTGTAAAGGCTGAGAAATGCTCTTTTCACGTGCCTTCCGTTACATTCTTAGGTTCGGTCATCTCGGCTGAGGGAATCAGTATGGATTCGTCTAAGGTCCAGGCGGTAGTTGACTGGCCCGTTCCTGATTCTCGTGTCGCGTTACAGCGCTTTCTTGGATTTGCTAATTTTTATCGCCGCTTTATACGCAATTTCAGTCAAGTAGCCGCGCCGCTCACCGCCCTGACCTCAGTTAAGTCCTGTTTTAGGTGGTCAGAATCCGCTCAAGAGGCTTTTGATCGTCTAAAGGTTCTCTTTACCACCGCACCCATTCTGATCATGCCGGATATCACTAGACAGTTTATTGTCGAGGTCGACGCGTCGGAGGTAGGGGTAGGCGCCGTTCTTTCTCAGCGGTCAGCCTCCGATAACAAGGTACATCCTTGCGCTTTTTTTCCGCACCGTCTGTCTTCCGCGGAACGTAATTACGATGTCGGCAATCGGGAACTGCTCGCCATTCGCCTGGCTTTAGGCAAGTGGCGCCAGTGGTTGGAGGGTTCCTCCGTTCCCTTTGTCGTCTGGACCGACCATCGAAATTTGGAATACATCCATTCCGCAAAGAGACTGAACGCACGCCAGGCTCGCTGGTCGCTGTTTTTTACGCGCTTCGACTTCTCCATCTCTTATCGGCCCGGGTCCAAGAATGTTAAACCGGACGCGCTGTCTCGCCTCTTTGGTTCCTCCTCCTCTTCTTCCACCCGGGAGGAGATTATTCCTCCTGGTCGTGTGGTGGGAGCGGCGATTTGGGGAATCGAAAGACAGGTGAAGCGTGCTCTTGCCCATGCCGTCACTCCGCGCAACTGCCCTAGAGGCTCCTTATTCGTTCCGGTGCCCACTCGCCTAGCCGTCCTCCAGTGGGGACATTCTTCCAAATTGTCAGCCCACCCCGGCGTTCGGGGCACTATCGCGCTTATTCGCCAACGCTTTTGGTGGCCCACCTTAGTTCATGACGCGCGTCGCTTTATCGCTTCTTGTTCTGTCTGTGCCCAGACCAAGGCTGGTAATTCTCCGCCCGCTGGTCTGTTACGCCCGCTACCAGTTCCTACTCGTCCGTGGTCTCATATAGCGCTCGACTTTATCACGGGTCTCCCTGCGTCGGCCAGTAATACCGTCATTCTTACTGTGGTCGACCGTTTTTCAAAGTCCGCGCACTTCATTCCTCTCGCCAAGCTTCCCTCTGCCAAGGAGACCGCCCAGATAATGGTTAATCATGTTTTCAGATTGCACGGTTTGCCCACCGATGTCGTTTCTGATAGGGGCCCGCAATTCTCATCACAATTCTGGAAAGAATTTTGTCGTCTTATTGGTGCCACCGTCAGCCTCTCTTCGGGGTTTCATCCCCAGACTAACGGTCAGGCCGAACGTGCCAATCAGATTGTGGCCCGCATTCTCCGCAGTCTGGCGTTCCGTAATCCTGCGTCTTGGGCTGAGCAGCTTCCCTGGGCAGAATACTCACACAACTCTCTCCCATCTTCTGCCACGGGGCTCTCACCCTTTCACTGTTGTCTCGGCTACCAACCTCCGCTTTTTCCCTCGCAAGAGACAGAGTCGAACTGTCCCTCCGTTCAGACGTTCATCAGTCGCTGCAAGCGAACTTGGAGGAGAGTGAGATCGTCCCTTTGTCGTGCTAGGAGACGCATGAGCATCTCGGCCAATAAGTATCGCATTAAGAGTCCCCGCTATTGTGTTGGCCAGAGAGTGTGGCTCTCCACTTCCAATTTACCTCTTCAGTCCGATTCTCGCAAGTTGGCTCCCCGTTTTATCGGGCCATTCCGTATAGTCAAGATTATTAATCCTGTCGCCGTCAAGCTTCATTTACCTCCTAACCTTCGTCGCATCCACCCGGTTTTCCACGTCTCCTGCGTTAAGCCCGTCAATCGCTCGACTTCTCGTACCGCGTTCTCGGCAGTCCGTGTGGAGGATTCTCCTGTCTATACTGTCCGTAAGATCTTGGATATGCGTCGTCGGGGTCGAGGACATCAGTACCTGGTCGATTGGGAGGGGTACGGGCCTGAGGAGAGAAGCTGGGTTTCCCCCCGGGACATCCTGGACCCCTCGCTCATTGATGATTTCCTCTGGTCTCGCCAGGGTTCCTCCTAGGGAGCGCCAGGTGGCGCTCTTTGAGGAGGGGGTACTGTCATGATCCTGGCTCGTTCTCTGTCCCTGGCTCGTTCTCTGTCCCCCCTGCTGGTTATTCGTGCACTCACTCACCCACTTGCCGCTTTCACTTTCATTACTGACAGCTGTTATCACTTTTCATTAGGCTCATCTCTCTCCACCTGTCTCTCGTTCCCCCCTCATTATCTTGGCTTTTTCTTACCTTCTCTTTCTTGTCGTGTTGTCAGTTTGTTCGTAAGTTTCGATGCGTGCATCTGTCTGAGTCCAGTCCAGTCCTGTCTAAGAAACATATCTCTGATTACTTCGAGTATTATTCTGTGTCCATGCGATATACTTCCAGAACCATACCTGCTAAGAGTCTGAGGCTGTGTTCCTTCTTCATTGCTCGCTATCCCGGCCCTGAGGGTTTCTGGGTCCCAACTGCTCCAGCTCTCTGCTCATCTTTGCCTGGACCACAGAGGGAGTTTTCTGTTCAAGTTCGACTGCCTGTTCTACAGGAACCTTCTGTTGCTGTTTGATATTATTCCTCTGTTACACGTACCTGTGGTCATCCTGCCATTTGCTATTAAAAGAGCTGTGATTGTCATCCTCGCTTCTGAGTCCTCTCTAAATCCATCACAATAAAACTGCCAGAGAATCAAAGCCTTGAATCTAAACAATTCATGTTCCAAATTTGAGGTTGATATCTCAAAAAATGAGCTTTCAGTCAGATTTTGTTTTTGCGCAACACCAAACGCTTAGTAAATGAAATCAGTTTCCCATTCATTCCCATTCGTGGTTCATTTTTGACCATGAGTGAGACCATTTTTTTTTCAGGACCATTTAACCTTTTAAATCATGTCTATGAGATTTTGTTTTCCCTTTGTTCACATAACAAGTGGCAAAACCTTTCCCGAGTTTTGCACCATTCAAATGAAGTAAAATCTAAAAATCAACAACATTTTTCAGTCATAAGTGAACAAAGAGCACCAGAGGATATGACGACTTTTGAATGTATTAATTAATTAACAATTAATAAATAAAATGTATTAAACTAAACATAGATACAAATAAAAATAAATAAAATAAAAATTAAGGAAAAAATGCTTTTTAAACCGAAGTGCTGAACAAGTATGTTTACCTCAGTGTTCACTAAACATGCATGTACCATCTTTAATTCTGTAAAGTTATCTTTTTTGTGTTAATTTACATTTTATTAATTTCAAATGTTCATTTTATTCCGTTTCGGAATGCTCTTAATCAATTCTTTGTTTATCACAAACAGATGCCACAGTTCCTTTTATTGTTAAACTTTGTTTACAGTGTGAATATTACTTCAAAATGATGGATATGACAGTCTGGGAAACAAAAGCAATATGGATGGAAACACACTCATCTGGTAACAAGTCTTTCAGTTTTTCTGATTAAACACTGTTTATACTGTTTGTCTATTGTATGATATTGTATAACATTTTTTGACACTCAATAAATCCAGTGAAACTGTACCTAAATGTAGGTCAACTTCTAGACGGGATAACCAGAAATCCTCTCACAAATTACACTGATTTAGAACTGTTGAGCGCTCACGGAGTCTCCCTCTCAAAATACTTTTCTTTTTGTGAGATTTAGGATGAAAAAACTTGGAAATCTGTCTTCATTCAGTCCCACTCAATTTATTCCAGAAATGAAACACTTTTATGTCTTTACACGCAAATGTGGGCCTCCACCGAGAGATCTCAGGGAGCATGTGTGTCCTATTTGGGTCTTACAGTAACGTGCCATCTGTATTTGTGCTTGTAATAGAGTGATTAATACCGGGGAGGAACATCATCACACACTCAGGCTCCGGGTTTTAGGCTGGACTATCAGCATGGAGCTCAGACTTTCATGTGCAGATCGGCAAATTGAACCCAAATGCTCCAATGATGTGCTTTTGAAATCATTCCTTATCTTTCATATGCAGTTACTGTCTGAAAACAACAAGGATATTCTTGCAGGCTTGTGAATGTTCAGCAGAAGCGGATCTGTGCTGCGTCCGTCAGAATATTTAGAGGTAATCAATATGACCAGGATCTTGGATAAGTGTTGGTGAAAAGGTCAACCTGGGGGGCGGCGATCATTTATTTGCTTGTTCATGGGTCACGTTGAGTCGGAAATCTCTTCATTGACTCTTTCAGCTGATAATGGACTTTGCCAAGGAGGGGTCACTGACTTATGCAAGTATCATTGACTTACAGTGCTGTATGCAGGCCAGTGTTTATTGAAGTCTGTTTTTAAAGTCAAGGAAAATTTTTGAACTTGGACTGTTTTTTTTTTTGTTTTGTTTTTGGCCACCCATGAACATTTCATTTTACTAGTAAGCTTTAAATAAGGTAAAAGAAAGAAAGAAATCAGTTTTCTGGGAAGTGAATGTTATAGTTAAGATTTGTTCAGATGGACAGCAGACTGTCGACTCAAATCTGAAAAGTTTTTTTGTAGTCTGAACAGCAAAATCCCTTGTGAAATCCAGTTTTCTGTGGCTCAGTTTGTAGGATAAGAACTGATTTTCTCTTTTCTATTCTTAGTGCAGCATGTGTCACAAGTCATAGAAAAAATTGCAGGATTGTCTACAGTCATTTGCAGATTTTCACACCGGTGAAGTGTGTAGTTTCTGTTACACTAGTGACACTTAACCTTGCAAACGCTCCTTGCACGCGCCACACTCAAATAGAGCCAGACCGATATTTTGACTGGCCGATATTATCGGCCGATATTAGGCATTTTCCAATATATCGGTATCGGCAGTTATAATGGCCGATAAATGAATATTTCAAAAATAAAATAAAAAAACGGACTAAACACGCTTCAACCATGTCATGAGTGTTGGAGTTTTATAGTTTGTCCACCAGAGGGCACTCTACACAGTCCCTGTTGGCAACACTCGCTGAGTTGGTCACGAGACATACATTGCTTGAATAACAATTAAAAGAACATCCGCATCAGTTCTCTTAACTCAAATAAGCATGACAAAATTTGTGACCATCATGTCCAGTTTTGCTGTTAAATAAGCCGAGAGTGAAGCGGAATTAGCTAGTAATAGCTACATTACGTTGTTACAGTGTAGTTGACTGACTGTCCTTTTAACTTTTGACAATGTGACTGAAGTATTTCTTTAATAGCGCAGGACAGTTATAGCAATGACACGTATCATCTCTCCTTGGCCTGTTATATTGAAAATGTATGTTTTACAATTTGCTGTTTGACGTTATCCATTGCTAAATTATGGCTCATCATAGACTAGCTAACCACAAAGCTAGCTAATGCCACTATCATCAGTCTGTTCTGTTGTGACTTGTGACAATAAAGTTTCTTTTTAAAATGCATTATAATATTATTTTAGTTAAAACTCATAAATAACTACAAATAACTAATGTTAGGGAAATCTGTTAATGTTTTGTTGCGCGTTTCTGAAATAATAATTAAAAAAAAATATCGGCCGATATATCGGAATATCGGATTTTAAAAACAATAAATATTTGTATCGGTATCGGCCTTCAAAATCCTTTATCGTTCGGGCTCTACTCAAACATCACAAACACAGGCGTGTCTCAACAGGTTCTTTCAATAAAAGGTCCAACATATTAGGAATACTTTTTTTGTGTTGCTATGTGTAATGAGTAAGCAATTGAGTAGACTATCATACTGTCTAGACCGAACTGGTGTGTCTCGCTCATAATAAACCGACGCCATGCTGCTTTTTGTCCTAATGATGCATGCGGCGGCCGCGGTGCGACACTGGTGGCTTGTGTTGCCAGATTGGGTGTGGTTATGTGTGTTTTAGCCGGGATTTCGCCTGTAAGGCTCGATAGAAATCTGGCACTCGATTGAATAAAGTTAAACTGAGAGAGCGTGCTTTCACATACACCAGAATGAACACGTTCACAGTATCGTTCATCAGGCAGGAATACAGTACGTTTAGTTCAGGTTCGCCCAAAATATGAACGAGTTCATGAACTATCGCTCAATGAACGCATTCAGGCACAACACTGCATATAACGTATCTGCACTGGGCGCATTTTATAAACATGACGTGCCACAACTGTTTGAGGCTGTCAACAATATCACTGTCGATACGTCAAAGCAATCAATATTAACTGGAACATTTGTCTTTCTGAATGAGTGCGTGATGATTCAATCTGCTCTTGAAGTGACCATTGTAGTGCCCAGTTCACTTTGACATGTTCTTAACCTGTTCAATCTTTTGAATGTCTAAATGTAGCAAATTCTTGCTTGCACTTCTGTAACAGAAGCCGAATGTCTTTTCCCATGTAACACATCAGCCATGGCAAAGACTTTAGATATACAAAGACTCATACTAATATGAATGGGAGTAGCGAAGCCCCAAACTCTCCGTCTGCCACAGTAGCCACGCCCCAAACTATGCATGTGCTACTTTAGCCACGCCCCAAACTATACGTGTGCTACAGTAGCCACGTACGAAACTGTCCATCCGCTACAGTAGCCACACCCCAAACTCTCCATCTGCTACAGTAGCCACGCCCCATATCCTCCATCCACTACAGCAGCCACACCCCAAACTCTCCATCTGCTACAGTAGCCACACACCTAAACTCTCCATCCACTACAGTAGCCACACCCCAAACTTTCCATCCACTACAGTAGCCACACCCAAACTCTCCATCTTCTACAGTAGCCACGCCCTTAAACTTTCCATCTGCTACAGTAGCCACGCCCCAAACTCTTGTCCACTACTGTAGCCACACCCCAAATTGTCCATCCGCTACAGTAGCCACACCCCAAACTCTCTATCTGCTACAGTAGCCACGCCCATATCCTCCATCCACTACAGCAGCCACGCCCCAAACTCTCCATCTGCTACAGTAGCCACACCCTTAAACTTTCCATCTGCTAGAATAGCCACGCCCCAAACTCTTGTCCACTACTGTAGCCACACCCCAAACTGTCCATCCACTACAGTAGCCATGCCCTTAAACTCTCCATCTGCTACAGTAGCCACGCCCCAAACTCTTGTCCACTACAGTAGCCACACCCCAAACTGTCCATTCACTATAGTAGCCACGTCCCTTAACTCTCTATCTGCTACAGTAGCCACGCCCCTAAACTCTCCATCTGCTAAAGTAGCCATGCCCCTAAACCATTGTCCACTATAGTAGCCACACTCCAAACTGTCCATCTGTTACAGTAGCCACTCCCCAAACTCTCCATCTGCTACAGTAGCCACGCCCCTAAACTCTCCATCCACTACAGTAGCCACACCACAAACTCGCCATCTGCTACAGTAGTCATGCCCCAAACTCTCTGTCTGCTGCAGTAGCCACGCCCCATACTCTCCATCCACTACAGTAGCCACGCCCCAAACTCTCCATCTGCTACAGTAGCCACACCCCAAAACTCTTGTCCACTACAGTAGCCACGCCCCAAACTCTCCATCCGCTACAGTAGCCACGCCCCAAACTCTCCATCTGCTACAGTAGCCACGCCCCAAACTCTCCATCTGCTACAGTAGCCACACCCCTTAACTCTTGTCCACTACAGTAGCCACGCCCCAAACTCTCCATCTGCTACAGTAGCCACGCCCCAAACTCTCCATCTGCTAAAGTAGCCACGCCCCAAACTCTCCATCTCCTACAGTAGCCACACCCCTTAACTCTTGTCCACTACAGTAGCCACACCCCAAACTGTCCATCCACTACAGTAGCCACGCCCTTAACTCTCCATCTGCTACAGTAGCCACGCCCCAAACTCTTGTCCACTACAGTAGCCACACCCCAAACTGTCCATCCACTATAGTAGCCACGTCCCTTAACTCTCTATCTGCTACAGTAGCCACGCCCCTAAACTCTCCATCTGCTAAAGTAGCCATGCCCCTAAACCATTGTCCACTATAGTAGCCACACTCCAAACTGTCCATCTGTTACAGTAGCCACTCCCCAAACTCTCCATCTGCTACAGTAACCACGCCCCTAAACTCTCCATCCACTACAGTAGCCACACCCCAAACTCGCCATCTGCTACAGTAGTCATGCCCCAAACTCTCTGTCTGCTGCAGTAGCCACGCCCCATACTCTCCATTCACTACAGTAGCCACGCCCCAAACTCTCCATCTGCTACAGTAGCCACACCCCTAAACTCTTGTCCACTACAGTAGCCACGCCCCTAAACTCTCCATCCACTACAGTAGCCACACCCCAAACTCGCCATCTGCTACAGTAGTCATGCCCCAAACTCTCTGTCTGCTGCAGTAGCCACGCCCCATACTCTCCATCCACTACAGTAGCCACGCCCCAAACTCTCCATCTGCTACAGTAGCCACACCCCTAAACTCTTGTCCACTACAGTAGCCACGCCCCAAACTATGCATGTGCTACTTTAGCCACGCCCCAAACTATACGTGTGCTACAGTAGCCACGTACGAAACTGTCCATCCGCTACAGTAGCCACACCCCAAACTCTCCATCTGCTACAGTAGCCACGCCCCATATCCTCCATCCACTACAGCAGCCACACCCCAAACTCTCCATCTGCTACAGTAGCCACACACCTAAACTCTCCATCCACTACAGTAGGCACACCCCAAACTTTCCATCCACTACAGTAGCCACACCCAAACTCTCCATCTTCTACAGTAGCCACGCCCTTAAACTTTCCATCTGCTACAGTAGCCACGCCCCAAACTCTTGTCCACTACTGTAGCCACACCCCAAATTGTCCATCCGCTACAGTAGCCACACCCCAAACTCTCTATCTGCTACAGTAGCCACGCCCCATATCCTCCATCCACTACAGCAGCCACGCCCCAAACTCTCCATCTGCTACAGTAGCCACACCCTTAAACTTTCCATCTGCTAGAATAGCCACGCCCCAAACTCTTGTCCACTACTGTAGCCACACCCCAAACTGTCCATCCACTACAGTAGCCATGCCCTTAAACTCTCCATCTGCTACAGTAGCCACGCCCCAAACTCTTGTCCACTACAGTAGCCACACCCCAAACTGTCCATCCACTATAGTAGCCACGTCCCTTAACTCTCTATCTGCTACAGTAGCCACGCCCCTAAACTCTCCATCTGCTAAAGTAGCCATGCCCCTAAACCATTGTCCACTATAGTAGCCACACTCCAAACTGTCCATCTGTTACAGTAGCCACTCCCCAAACTCTCCATCTGCTACAGTAGCCACGCCCCTAAACTCTCCATCCACTACAGTAGCCACACCCCAAACTCGCCATCTGCTACAGTAGTCATGCCCAAACTCTCTGTCTGCTGCAGTAGCCACGCCCCATACTCTCCATCCACTACAGTAGCCACGCCCCAAACTCTCCATCTGCTACAGTAGCCACACCCCTAAACTCTTGTCCACTACAGTAGCCACGCCCCAAACTCTCCATCTGCTACAGTAGCCACGCCCCAAACTCTCCATCTGCTACAGTAGCCACGCCCCAAACTCTCCATCTGCTACAGTAGCCACACCCCTTAACTCTTGTCCACTACAGTAGCCACGCCCCAAACTCTCCATCTGCTACAGTAGCCACGCCCCAAACTCTCCATCTGCTAAAGTAGCCACGCCCCAAACTCTCCATCTGCTACAGTAGCCACACCCCTTAACTCTTGTCCACTACAGTAGCCACACCCCAAACTGTCCATCCACTACAGTAGCCACGCCCTTAACTCTCCATCTGCTACAGTAGCCACGCCCCAAACTCTTGTCCACTACAGTAGCCACACCCCAAACTGTCCATCCACTACAGTAGCCATGCCCTTAAACTCTCCATCTGCTACAGTAGCCACGCCCCAAACTCTTGTCCACTACAGTAGCCACACCCCAAACTGTCCATCCACTATAGTAGCCACGTTCCTTAACTCTCTATCTGCTACAGTAGCCACGCCCCTAAACTCTCCATCTGCTAAAGTAGCCATGCCCCTAAACCATTGTCCACTATAGTAGCCACACTCCAAACTGTCCATCTGTTACAGTAGCCACTCCCCAAACTCTCCATCTGCTACAGTAGCCACGCCCCTAAACTCTCCATCCACTACAGTAGCCACACCCAAACTCGCCATCTGCTACAGTAGTCATGCCCCAAACTCTCTGTCTGCTGCAGTAGCCACGCCCCATACTCTCCATTCACTACAGTAGCCACGCCCCAAACTCTCCATCTGCTACAGTAGCCACACCCTAAACTCTTGTCCACTACAGTAGCCACGCCCCTAAACTCTCCATCCACTACAGTAGCCACACCCCAAACTCGCCATCTGCTACAGTAGTCATGCCCCAAACTCTCTGTCTGCTGCAGTAGCCACGCCCCATACTCTCCATCCACTACAGTAGCCACGCCCCAAACTCTCCATCTGCTACAGTAGCCACACCCCTAAACTCTTGTCCACTACAGTAGCCACGCCCAAACTCTCCATCTGCTACAGTAGCCACGCCCCAAACTCTCCATCTGCTACAGTAGCCACGCCCCAAACTCTCCATCTGCTACAGTAGCCACACCCCTTAACTCTTGTCCACTACAGTAGCCACGCCCCAAACTCTCCATCTGCTACAGTAGCCACGCCCCAAACTCTCCATCTGCTAAAGTAGCCACGCCCCAAACTCTCCATCTGCTACAGTAGCCACAGCCCTTAACTCTTGTCCACTACAGTAGCCACACCCCAAACTGTCCATCCACTACAGTAGCCACGCCCTTAACTCTCCATCTGCTACAGTAGCCACACCCTTAACTCTTGTCCACTACAGTAGCCACACCCCAAACTGTCCATCCACTACAGTAGCCACGCCCTTAACTCTCCATCTGCTACAGTAGCCACGCCCCAAACTCTTGTCCACTACAGTAGCCACACCCCAAACTGTCCATCCACTACAGTAGCCATGCCCTTAAACTCTCCATCTGCTACAGTAGCCACGCCCCAAACTCTTGTCCACTACAGTAGCCACACCCCAAACTGTCCATCGACTATAGTAGCCACGTCCCTTAACTCTCTATCTGCTACAGTAGCCACGCCCCTAAACTCTCCATCTGCTAAAGTAGCCATGCCCCTAAACCATTGTCCACTATAGTAGCCACACTCCAAACTGTCCATCTGTTACAGTAGCCACTCCCCAAACTCTCCATCTGCTACAGTAGCCACGCCCCTAAACTCTCCATCCACTACAGTAGCCACACCCCAAACTCGCCATCTGCTACAGTAGTCATGCCCCAAACTCTCTGTCTGCTGCAGTAGCCACGCCCCATACTCTCCATTCACTACAGTAGCCACGCCCCAAACTCTCCATCTGCTACAGTAGCCACACCCCTAAACTCTTGTCCACTACAGTAGCCACGCCCCAAACTCTCCATCTGCTACAGTAGCCACACCCCTAACTCTTGTCCACTACAGTAGCCACGCCCCAAACTCTCCATCTGCTACAGTAGCCACGCCCCAAACTCTCCATCTGCTAAAGTAGCCACGCCCCACACTTAAGCTATAGGTTGATCTGGAAAGAGATTGACAGATCTGAGCGGACTGCTCTTATTTTTTTGGTTCCTTTGAGGCTCAATGTTTACACTTTTGGGGGGATAAATCCATGAATAGTAGTCAATAATCTGGATTTAGGTCATGTATTTTAACATTAAAAAAAGGTTCATGTTTGAACATCGTCTGTACACTTCACTAGCAGTCTTGTGGGCCCTTCGGGAAGGGAAACAGTTGCTTACTTTAATTGACTATGAGTCCTGCACTGCCCTTCAAGGGCACAGAAGTGCCATTTGGATTCGGTCCATTCTGTCCATCCATAACCAATAGATAAAATCTTTGTCTAATTACTGCAGCCAGTCCAATGACAAAGGGAAAAAAAGAACCTGCAAAGTCATTTAGCTCTGTGTGCATTGATAGAAAGTAATTAAATGCTTTGAAGAGAGAGCTATATCTTTTCAGATGTGAGATCTGTTGAGCTGGAAAGCTTGAGATTAAGATGTTTTGCATCAGCTTTCTGTAGCACTGGAGAATATGAGAGAAGAAAAATATGTGTAATGGAGACACAATGGCATGACAGAAGTGATATAGCAGGCTTTTCTTTATCAAAAGAATTGGCTGAAATGATGTTTCTCAATGTGACATGAGGAACGAGAATGGCTCTGAATAAAGATGAGGATTCTTGCCCAGTAAGACTGTATTAGTAGAAATCAAACAACCGATGCGTGCAAATGCTAATAATGTTCAGAAATAGACAATTGTGTTTCCTTGGAAGACCTCTTCCTTATCCTGAGCTATCTGGAGGTTGTGCAGGTATATTCAGCAGGGTTTCAGCTCATCTTTAATACACTGTTGTCATTTTTAAATGTAAAATACATACTATAACTGTTTATGTCCTTCCATTTCAGTAATGTTTTTAATGGTCATTTTCTCCTCAGGATTTCAACTGTCTTCCGGTGGGCACTGAGGGATTTGACGGACCTGTTGAACCATGGTAAAAACTTTCAGATATTGTTTAGATATTGTGAAAATCTATAATGCAATGGGTTAAACATGCAAATAATGCTTCAGCATTTTCTTTATAACTTCATTCACATGATATCGTCTTCCACTCTATCATTTCAAGTATGAGATTACTTCTATATTAATAGACTTGGCTGATCCAAACTACTCAGATTGCATTTAGGATATGGATTTGATCAGTTCATGCATTCATATCAAACCCATGACATTGGTGTTGAAAGCATTATATGCATAACATTGGCTAAACTTGTATAAGTTACATTATACCCTGCATTTAATATATTAATGTATAGAACATAATTTAATTAAATATTAAATAATATTTTGTTATTATTTTAAAGTGTTTTAATAAGTCCCTTATCGCTGCATGTGTTTGATCAAAAGTACATTAAAAACAGTAATGTTTGTGATAAAAAGTAATAACTTTTTAAAATGTAATTGATTCCTGTGATCAAAGCTGAATTTTCATCATCATTACTCCAGTCTTCAGTGTCACATGATCATTCAGAAATCACTCTAATATGATGATTTGATCCACAAGAAACATTATTTACAATGTTAAAAAGTTGTGATACGCTTTATTTTTCAGAGTTCATTGATGAATTGAAAGTGAATTTATTTGAAGTAGAAATTGTTACAATATAAATGTCTTTAACGTTACTTTTGATCAATTTGATAATGCAGCCATGCTAAATAAAATTATTATATTCTTTAAAAACACAAAATCTTATGACCCCACACTGTTCAACAGTATAAACAGAAATAATATTGTGTGTGTGTGTGTGTGTGTGTGTAACTGCAGCATCTCTATAGACTTCTTAAATCTTTAGGTACAGTAAGTGTATTTCATTCCTGGATGAAGAAGAAAATAATAGACCTCAAACTCCTCAAAGATAATAAATAAATGCACTGAATTCACATTTGGTGTGAAAGGACCATTTGACTGCAACTCTCTGAATGCGTTGTGTACGTTTGAGGAATATCAGCGCATTGCTCCTCGCAAACACACCGACAAGCGGAAAGTGACAGCAGTGATATGTTTTTAGTGGGACATAAGACAACTTTAGAAGTTGTGCTTTCCAGTAGAATTGCAGTAAAATGAAGATTTAATTGTAAATGCAGGAGGCATTCTCATGTGCAGCTGCGCCTCCGCTTTGTTCGCCCAGTTTGAGGGGGGTCGCTTCTAGGGAGCATGTTTGCCAGAAACCTCAAAGAACATCTAAAACATGTTTCTCTCTCTCTCTCTGACGGCAGCGAGGGCAACACTGTCTTCTGCAGAGGATTGTATCCCAGGAGCATTCATGACCTTCTGTCTCACTGGAGAAGGGCTTGTTCTGAGAGAATTGGATTCTCTTTGTTGTGTCTATTTCTTCATTCTCTTTTTAGACTTCTTAGTTAAGCAAGCAAACTGAGGAACCGTGAGCCAGAACACGTTTATTAACATTGGCCTGTTTAACGTCTGTCATCCTCATGGCCCTTATAAATGATCATGACAACATCAAACATAAGTGAACTGTTTTGGCACCAAATAGCACATTTATAAACAGGTATAAACACACATTTAATGAATACTATCCTTTATCAAGGACTTCCATAGATGGTGTTGATCTTTAGGCTTCTGCAAATAAAACATTTTCAACCAGGTGTTACATACTGCCGTGTTGCCATTTTCATGCAGAGAAAGCATAAGAATAGATTTTTTCCACAATATAATGTGCATATCTAGCTGCAACGCCACAAGACTGATGAAATATAACTTAAACATTATGTAGCAATTCAATTTACAGCCTTTAATGTGGACTTTTCAAAATGAGGGACATTTTTCCAAGTCGGTCAAGTTATACTCAAAATTTGAAAATTAAAGTAGTTCACTTTTAAAAAAAAAAATTGCTGATCATTTACTCACCCAATGTCATCCAAGATGTCCATGTCTTTCTTTCTTCAGTCGAAAAAAAAAAAAGGATTTTTCTCCATATAATGGACTTCAATGGGGGTCCAAACGGTTCAAGGTCCAAATGAGAGTTTCAGTGCAGCTTCAAAGGGCTTCAAAGGACACTAGACGATGAATAAGGGTCCTTTATAGCGTAACCATCGGTCATAAATAAATTAAAATAAATATATTATCAAAAATAAATAAAAACGTTTAAGTTTTATAAGCACAAATGCCAGCCCATTCTCACCCCCATGGTCAAAAGGCAACTGTGTATCATGCGAAATACGTTCTGAGGAAACTATTTTGCAAATCGCAATTACGTTATATGCCAACATATAAGCAGTGCTATTACGTTTGTCCTGAACGTAATACTATTGCAGTGCTATTACGTTTTTCCTGAACATAATACATCCAAAGCAGGTTTCTTACTATTTATGCATAATCGTGGCATTAAAGTTTTGACTCTTTTGCATTCAACTGTCATATCAATTAAGTTTTCCTTCGCATTTATTAATATAATAGACCAACGTTACTCATAAATATATAAAAAGCATTTTCTCCAATAAAACACAACATACTGATACATTCACAAAAGACATACGTTTTATTAGCTTGATGTAAACCAAATCCTAGAATCCATACGTTGTTTGCAAGAAACAGATCCAAATCCAGCCTTTTTGGGGCGAGAATGCGTTGCAAATGCTCACCTTGCTCTGTTCTGTGATGCGCGTTACTGACTCTCAAAAGGAACAAATCTTTTTTCGAGTCATTTGGTTCATTCAAAGAACTAAATGAACGAAATGACTCGAAAAAAGATTTGTTCATTATAATGAACGAGTTCGAACAGGAGAGTCACGAACGCGCATCACAGAACAGAGCAAGGTGAGCATTTGTGCTTATAAAACTTAAGCTTTTTAAAAAATTTTAATGACCGTTTGTTTCACTTAACAAGACCCTTATTCATCGTCTGGTGTCGTTTAAAGCCCTTTGAAGCTGCACTGAAACTCTCATTTGGACCTTGAACCGTTTGGACCCCATTGAAGTCCATTATATGGAGAAAAATCCTGGAATGTTTTCATCAAAAACCTTCATTTCTTTTCGACTGAAGAAAGAAAGACATGGAAATCTTTGATGACCTGGGGGTGAGTAAATTATCAGCAAAAGTTTTTTTGTTGTGAACTAATCCTTTAAGTGAATTCTTCAACTACAGTCATGCTTTGCAAAAATGTATGACCTTAAAAACATCCTAAGTTTCTTTTTAAGCGGTCCCTGATTACAGTTTTCTTCACCTCGAGTGTTCAGCCCGTTTGATAAAGCAGACTTGTTTGCTTCTGTATGATTAATTTTAGTACTTCTACTCCCTCCTCAGACCACCAGAGTAACTCCTCTTTCAGCGATACGACACTCTGAATTATTAACCTGCAAACAGCCTTTTAACTTGGTGATGATAAACAGAATATGGCCTTATGCTGACTGATTTAAATCTTCTTGCCCTCTCAGGCCTGTGGAGGAGAGGATGGAGTGAAATCCTGAAGTGTGTGAGGAAGGCATGTCTTGACTTTTAAGACGGATCGCAAATCAATAATCAGTTCAGGAGATGCATGTGCTTGAATTCAGTCCTCCATGTTTCAAGACTCCAGAATGCAAAGAAATGAATAAAAATGCACACTAATGATTTAAAAGCTAGTTGAGAAAACGTTGTGTGCATCCACTTCATGTTAGAGTACATGTCAGAAAATGACACTTATGAATGGTTCTTTTTAACAAGTCAGACAAAAACTGCCCTGTGCTCACTTGTAAGTTTGAATCAGACTCTCCAAATGACTTCACAAATGACCCGTTTTGTACTCATATTATATTTTTTGCCCATTTGTTGTTCTAAATGACCCAGGCCATGTCCACACTAATACGTTTTTGTTTGAAAACGTATATTTTTCTCTCCGTTTTGGCCTTCCGTCCACACTGAGACGCCGTTTTAAGTCAACAAAAACGTATCGTTTGGAAAACGCTCTCCAAAGTGGATAAATTTGAAAACGCCGTTTTCGCGTTGTAGTGTGGACAGTGAAACCGGAGGTATTTCAAAACGATGACGTAAGTTTAGTCATGTGATCCATGTTGTACCAATAGATATTCATGTTTATCGGTATTGTGCCTGTTATGTGTTATTCATTTTTACACTATTGCTAAAATATGTTACTTTCTATGTTACTTAATATGTGCTATTCTTCATAGCACAGTACTGCAAAGATGACAGATAATGTAGCTTACTTATTTGCTGTCCTGCGGCAAAACAGGAGAGCAGTTGCGTTTTAGACCAAACATACGGTGACTGAATGCGACCTGGACGCATCCGTGATGGTGAGATATTTTGCCAAATAAAATTATCCTGTTATTGTGCGATAACGGTATTATTTATTTTCCCATCTGTATCATCTCAGTGAGCTTTTGTGAAGTTTCACGCATGCGCAGTAAAGTGAATTTAGAAGTTTCTCATCCACACTGAAACGTCGGAAAACGCCTGAAAACGCTAGTGTGGACGGAGAGCGTTTTTTAACGAAAACTCCGTTTTCAAATCTATCCGGATTAATGTGTGGACGTAGCCCCAATTACATTTACTATACACTCACCTAAAGGATTATTAGGAACACCACACTAATACTGTGTTTGACCCCCTTTCACCTTCAGAACTGCCTTAATTCTCTGTGGCATTGATTCAACAAGGTGCTGAAAGCATTCTTTAGAAATGTTGGCCCATATTGATAGGATAGCATCTTGCAGTTGATGGAGATTTGTGGGATGCACATCCAGGGCACAAAGCTCCCGTTCCACCACATCCCAAAGATGCTCTATTAGGTTGAGATCTGGTGACTGTGGGGGCCATTTTAGTAAAGTGAACTCATTGTCATGTTCAAGAAACTAATTTGAAATGATTCAAGCTTTGTGACATGGTGCATTATCCTGCTGGAAGTAGTCATCAGTGGATGGGGACATGGTGGCCATAAAAGGATGGACATGGTCAGAAACAATGCTCAGGTAGGCCGTGGCATTTATACTATGCCCAATTAGGCACTAAGGGGCCTAAAGTGTGCCAAGAAAACGTCCCCCACACCATTTACACCACCACCAGCCTGTACAGTGGTAACAAGGCATGATGGATCCATGTTCTCATTCTGTTTACGCCAAATTCTGACTCTAGAATACCCCTAGAGTCTGCGAGAGCGGGGGCGGAAGAAGACTCATTGACTGATACCATGGTAACGACTGGACTGGAAACGACTACGAGTAATGAGAGCACAGCACAAGAGAACACCACAGCAACTGTCACAAGTTCCGCTGCAACAGCTGGCCACAAGGAGATGCAGGTATGTGTCTGCGGGTGGAGGAAAGTTACATCATACCATGGGTTGAGGATCCACCAGGGGAAGAAGGGGTGTTTGGGTATAGAGAGACAGAGGCCTCGCATTGATCACTTTCTGCGAAAGCGACCAAATCAGTCGAGTGAAGCACAGCAACTGGACGCAAACCATAGTTTGCAGTGCATCAGTACCGCTGTCATGGAAGATGTAAACCCAAGCACCGAAGTAACAACTGAGGTGGAACCAACAACAGGAGTGGAAATCACCCATCCCCCCAGACCTGTAGTCGAGAGGAGACTACTAGGGCACAGACCGTGTGTGAAGTGGCCTGGTGCCAGTGACAAGAAGCTGTGGGAAACAGTGAATACTGACCTTACCTTGACCCTCGAGAAACTTCGAGGCACAGTGGAGAAGAAGTTAGAGAGCATGGGCAACATCATTTATGAGTACGGGGTAGAAAGCTTTGGAGTGCAAGAGGCAAAAGGCAGGAGGAAGGTCCCAACCCCACCAGTTTCCAGGAGGCAACAAGAAATCAAGCGCCTCGTTCAAGAAAGGAGACAGCTTAAAAAACAGTGGAAGAAGGCCTCGGAAGTAGAAAAGGAGGGCATAGAGGCACTTCAGGCTGACATCGAAACCCGGTTGGCGTCTCTCCGTAGAGCAGAGAACCTACGGAAACGCAGAAGGAAGAAAGAGCAAACTAGAACCCGTTTCTATAAAGATCCCTTCAAGTTCCTTAAAAGTCTCTTCACAGAGGAAAAAAGTGGAGCTCTAAAAACAACAAAGAAAGATCTAGAGGAGTACCTGAGAACAACAAACTTTGACTCAAAGCGACATGAGCATCTGGCCATCCCATCAGATATTCCACCCATTGAACCCCCAGAATATCATATTGAGACCAGTCCTCCGACATGGAAAGAGGTGGAAAACATAGTTCGACGGGCAAGAACAGCATCAGCCCCGGGGCCAAATGGAGTCCCGTACAAAGTGTATAGGAACGCACCAGACGTCCTGAGGTTCCTCTGGAGACTTATGAGAACAGCTTGGCAAAAGAAGAAAATACCCAAAGTGTGGCGCAGGGCAGGCGGGGTCCTGATCCCTAAGGAGAAGAATGCAGAGACTATCAGCCAATTCCGCCCAATCTCCTTACTGAATGTCGAGGGTAAAATCTTCTTTAAGGTCATTGCTCAGAGGATGGCCGAGTTCCTTCAAAAGAATGCGTATGTCGATACATCTGTACAGAAGGCAGGAATATCAGGGTTCTCTGGCTGCTTGGAACATTCCAGCATGATCTGGCACCAGATTCAGATGGCCAAAGTGGAGAAAAGGGACCTCCATGTAGTCTTCTTAGACCTCGCCAATGCATTTGGCTCTGTGCCCCATGAACTACTGTGGTCTGCCTTCAGATTTTTCCACATACCGGACACCATCACAACCCTGGTGAGGTCGTACTTCCAGGATCTGCAGTTCTGCTTCACCACCTCAGAGTTCACCACCTCATGGCAGACCCTGAATGTAGGTATAATGGCAGGGTGTACCATTTCTCCATTGGCATTTATAATGGCAATGGAGGTGATCATCAGAGCCTCAAGATGGGTTGTTGGTGGACAGCGAGTCAACTCTGGTTACCGCCTCCCTCCACTCAGAGCCTACATGGATGACATTACAACATTGACCACCACTGTTCCATGCACAAGGAGACTGCTCAGAAAGCTCGAGGAGAACATCAGCTGGGCCCGTATGAAGATTAAACCATCCAAGTCACGCAGCATCTCAATTGTGAAGGGAAAACTCTCTAAACTGAAATTCTTCATCGGGCATGATCAAATCCCAACAGTGTCTGAGCAGCCAGTAAAAAGCCTTGGAAGGTGGTATGATGCAAGCCTGAAGGACAAAGACCAGGTGCAACAACTGCGCAAAGACATCAGTAGTAGCCTACAGGCCATCGACAACACCCAGCTACCTGGGAAGTTAAAGGCCTGGTGTCTGCAGTTTGGTCTCCTACCCCGGGTGTTGTGGCCCCTAGTAGTGTATGAGGTTCCAATCTCAACAGTGGAGAAGATGGAAAGAGGAGTCACAGGATATCTAAAGAAGTGGCTCGGAGTTCCACGATGTCTTACCACCATAGGCCTCTATGGAGATGGTGTCCTCAAGCTGCCCCTCACCAGTCTAACAGAGGAATTCAAGTGTCCAAAAACCAGGCTTCAGATGACGCTGAATGAATCTCGAGACCTAGTGGTGAGCAACAACGCACCGACCTTGGCAACCGGGCGCAAGTGGAGGCCAGGAAAAGCAGTCCAGGAGGCAACAGCAGCCCTTAAACATGCTGACATATTGGGTCATGTTCAGCATGGGAGAGGAGGCCTTGGGCTAACTAGCCATGCTGTTTGGAGTAAGGCCACTGCACCAGAGCGGCGGAAGATGGTAGTGCAGGAAGTACGCCAGCAGGAGGAGGCTGCAAGGTGGGCAAAGGCAGTCTCTCTTGCCAAACAGGGACAGTGGACTCGATGGGATAGTGTGGAGAAGAGGAAGGTCAGCTGGAAGGATCTGTGGGCTATGGAAGCGAGGCGATTGAGTTTTTCCATCAGAGCAACATATGACGTCCTTCCAACACCAGTTAATCTTCACCAATGGTATGGTGAAGATCCGGAGTGTGCCCTCTGTTCCATGCCAGCCAACCTCAGGCACATTCTCACAGGGTGTAAAACAAGCCTCACCCAAGGACGCTACACTTGGCGTCACAACCAAGTTCTAAAAACCCTTGCGTCCGCCCTGGAGAACAAGCGAGCTGCCACCAACTCCCTACCACCCCCAGCAGCATCACACCCCTTACGGATGACTTTTGTCCGTGAAGGGGCAAAACCACCAAAGAGCAGCTCTACACCTTTAGATCGAGACCAGCTGCGCTTGGCCCGCGACTGGAAAATGCTAGCTGACATTGGTCGGCAACTTGTGTTTCCTCCAGAGATCGCAACCACCACCCTAAGACCTGACATGGTGCTCTGGTCCCGTTCGCTCAAGAAGGCCTTCATTATTGAGCTCACAGTACCCTGGGAGGACTCAGTAGATGAGGCTTATGAGCGGAAACATCTGCGCTATGCTGAGCTAGCTGCCGAAGCACGGCGTCATGGATGGAACACAGAAATCCGACCAGTGGAGGTGGGCTGCAGAGGCTTTGTGGCAACATCTACAATCAGACTGCTTAGAGACCTGGGAATTAAGGGCCAGAGTCAGCGTTCGGCAATCAGAGCTGTATCGGAGGCGGCAGAAGTCAGCAGTCAGTGGCTCTGGATAAAGAGAAAAGACCCCAGCTGGGCCCCGAAGTGAGAGGGTCAGGAGGTATGCGGTCAACAATGCTTGACTCAGGGAGGAGGACGCCCCTGCCAAGCATAGTCCAATGGGATGTTGCCTATCAACAACAAGGCAACTCCCATGTCTAATTGGGAATGGGACGCAAGCGCAGGTTTGATCACCCTGTCGCTGGCCGCCTTTGGAGAGGGTGTATAGTGTGAAAGGCCGAAACACCCTATGAACCAAAGGTACACTACTGACGATGCGATCCCCAAATTTATGAGGCTCACTGTTCATGAACTCTTGGGAGTGCTTGCACAAAGGTTAGGAACATCTTATCTTGTGTTCTTGGAATCTACCATCTGAATGTCTCAACAGAAATCGAGACTCATCAGACCAGGCAACATTTTTCCAGTCTTCAACTGTCCAATTTTGGTGAGCTCTTGCAAATTGTAGTCTCTTTTTCCTATTTTTTGAGGAGATGAGTGGTGCCCAGTGGGGTCTTCTGCTGTTGTAGCTCATCCGCCTCAAGTGTGTTGTGTGTGTTGTGGCTTCACAAATGCTTTGCTGAATACCTCGGTTGTCACGAGTGGTTATTTCAGTCAAAGTTGCTCTTCTATCAGCTTGAATCAGTCGGCCCATTCTCCTCTGACCTCTAGCATCAACAAGGCATTTTTGCCCGCAGGACTGCCGCATACTGGATGTTTTTCCCTTTTAACACTATTCTTTGTAAACCCTAGAAATGGTTGTGCGTGAAAATCCCAGTAACTGAGCAGATTGTAAAATACTCAGACCGGCCCGTCTGGCACCAACAACCATGCCATGCTCATAATCGCTTAAATCACCTTTCTTTCCCATTCTGTCATTCAGTTTGGAGTTAAGGAGATTGTCTTGACCAGGACCACACCCCTAAATGCATTGAAGCAACTGCCATGTGATTGGTTCCTAATAACAGGTGTTCCTAATAATCCTTTAGGTGAGTGTATATTTGAATGTATATATTTAGATTCATGAGATTTATTATTGAAATGTGAAAGTCTAGGTTGAATCGACTGCAAAGGGATGTATTATTTGGCTGTCACGTTGGAAGAATAACTTAATTTTATTGTATTTGATTGACTTTTCCCCCTGGATCCCTGTGTTGTGTGTAACTTAATCATTCAAATGCGAAGCGTTGATGTTTAGCAACTTACACGATAACTTTAAAGAAGCCAAACAGTGCTTCTCTCATCAGTGTTTGGGTGGAAATATTCCGTCTCCAGCGCTTCACAAAAACCCTTTCACAGTCTGTTACATTGTAGAAGATGGAAGTCTGATAAATAACCTCATTACAGGAGTTCAAAGAAAGTGGTCCTGGATTGTCTGGAACTTTCCATCGGCCGCAAGCTCGGTTCTCCAGCTGTGGGCCTGCATTTACTGTATCTCATCAGTTCTGAGCTGATTGGGGTCATGTACCGTGAGGAAAAGATATGCTTTAGGGCTCCAAACTGTAATAATGAGACCTCCTTTTTCCTACATTACAGAGGACAGACGTTGGTGAAATGTGATCACATATGTTAATGAAACCCATAATCACTTGCCATGTGTCCCAAATTGTAGGCATGTTGTCAGTGTGCTTTTATTCATCGTAAATTGAATTACCGTTTTTGAAACTTTTGTGTTGGGTCCTGATGTTGTCCCCATGTGAGGGTGGCATTAAAGGGTTAGCTCTGCCAAACTCCATCATTTACTCACCCTAATATTCTTCCAAACCCACAGGACTTTCTTCTGACATTTCTTCTGACATTTTTAAAACTGTGCATGATGTTCCCATTCTTAATAGAATGTCATGCAGATGTGAAACAGCATGAGGATGAGTAAATGAAACTTTTTATTTTTGGTTGAACTATCCAATTAAAATTGGTGCTTTATGCATGAACACCCTTTGGTTGAACCTTCATTTTCCTAAATTTCCTCATTATGGAATATTAATTAGATGGCATAAAAATAAAGCAGGTCACAATATGGATTTTTTTCAGGCCATATTTTTTTACAAACCGAATTCCATAAAAGTTGGGACACTGTACAAATTGTGAATAAAAACAGAATGCAATGATGTGGAAGTTTCAAATTTCAATATTATATTTAGAATACAACATAGATGACACATCAAATGTTTAAACTGAGAAAATGCATAATTTTAAGGGAAAAATAAGTTGAGTTTAAATTTCATGGCATCAACACATCTCAAAAAAGTTGGGACAAGGCCATTTTTACCACTGTGTGGCATCCCCTCTTCTTTTAATAACAGTCTGCAAACGTCTGGGGACTGAGGAGACAAGTTGCTCAAGTTTAGGAATAGGAATGTTGTCCCATTCTTGTCTAATAAAGGCTTCTAGCTGCTCAACTGTCTTAGGTCTTCTTTGTTGCATCTTCCTCTTTATGATGCGCCAAATGTTTTCTATGGGTGAAAGATCTTGACTGCAGGCTGGCCATTTCAGTACCCGGATCCTTCTTCTACGCAGCCATGATGTTGTAATTGATGCAGTATGTGGTTTGGCATTGTCTTGTTGGAAAATACAAGGTCTTCCCTGAAAGAGACGATGTCTGGATGGGAGCATATGTTGTTCTAGAACTTGGATATACCTTTCAGCATTGATGGTGCCTTTCCAGATGTGTAAGCTGCCCATGCCACACGCACTCATGCAACCCCATACCATCAGAGATGCAGGCTTCTGAACTGAGCGCTGATAACAACTTGGGTTGTCCTTGTCCTCTTTAGTCCGGATGACATGGCGTCCCAGTTTTCCAAAAAGAACTTCAAATTTTGATTCGTCTGACCACAGAACAGTTTTCCACTTTGCTAGAGTCCACTTTAAATGAGCCTTGGCCCAGAGAAAACGCCTGCGCTTCTGGTTCCCGTTTAGATATGGCTTCTTTTTTGACCTATAGAGCTTTAGCCGGCAACGGTGAATGGCACGGTGGATTGTGTACACTGACAATGTTTTCTTGAAGTATTCTTGAGCCCATGTTGTGATTTCCATTACAGTAGCATTCCTGCGTGTGATGCAGTGCCGTCTAAGGGCCCGAAGATCACGGGCATTCAGTATGGTTTTCCGGCCTTGACCCTTATGCACAGAGATTGTTCCAGATTCTCTGAATCTTTGGATGATATTATGCACTGTTGATGATGATAACTTCAAACTCTTTGCAATTTTTCTCTGAGAAACTCATTTCTGATATTGCTCCACTATTTTTTGCCTCAGCATTGGGGGAATTGGTGATCCTCTGCCCATCTTGACTTCTGAGAGACACTGCCACTCTGAGAGGCTCTTTTTATACCCAATCATGTTGCCAATTGACCCAATAAGTTGCAAATTGGTCCTCCAGCTATTCCTTATATGGACATTTAACTTTTCTGGCCTCTTATTGCTACCTGTCCCAACTTTTTTGGAATTTGTAGCTCTCATGAAATCCAAAAGGAGCCAATATTTGGCATGGCAATTCAAAATGTCTCACTTTCAACATTTGATATGTCATCTATGTTGTATTCTAAATATAATATTGAAATTTGAAACTTCCACATCATTGCATTCTGTTTTTATTCACAATTTGTACAGTGTCCCAACTTTTATGGAATTGGGTTTGTACTTGCTCCAGCCATTTTCACTGGCCCAACCACACAAAAAAGGATTATTATTATGATTGTTATTATTATTATTAATTATTATTATATTTCAAGTGATATTTATTATTTTCTAAATGTATTTTTATATGTTCTATAAATAGTTTATAATATTTAATTTAATTGTTATTTTTTAATATATATATGTAAATTATAATATATTTTTAATGAAATGTTACATTTTGCAACTAAATGCTGACATCATTGCCAGCATGAAGTACTTTATTATTATTATTATTACTATTATTATTTAATATTTATATAAAAAAAACATTAAATTATTATTATTATTTTTCAAGCTAAAAATAAAATAAAAAATATTTATTATATTTAACTGAATGGTAACTTTTATATATATATTTATATATATATAGGTCTATATTTATATTTATAAAAAAAGTTAATAATAACATTATATAACTTTATTTTGTTACTAAATGCATCATTCAGAATTCACATTTATGTAAAATAAAATGTCATCAGCGATTTGTTGGGTCATGAAACCTCATTAGCGCTTAATCACTAGAACTAGAATTGTGTAACGTTCTAGTAAATCACTTAGACATGAATGATTCGGTCAAAGTGACCAGAAAACAACCTACAATCAATAATCGTGCAATTTATCTGATAAAAGAGATAAGAATGGAGGGAAAGGAGGTGACCGTGTGTAAAACTCCATGGCTGAGCGATCAGAGATGATTGGAGGATGAAGTATTGACAGGAACATGTTTCTTTAGATGGAACAGACGCCAGTGACAGGAGAAAGACTTGAGGCTTTTATGGAATACCAATTCTCCTGCTTTCCCTGAGCTTCCATGGGACGTGACAGGGAATTGGTTTTAAGATGCAACGGGTCACCTGCAGTTTTTCATAAGTGAGAAGTGAATGGCAGGTAAAACTCCTAATGCACACGACCCGAAGTGAAACCTGGGAGGATGATTTTCATCTCAGTTCTAAGCACCTATCAAATGCTGAAATACTCCAAGACTGAGTAGTCTACTTTTCTTAGTGACTCTAAAATTGGCTGAATTTAATGCATGACTTGTTTAAAATGCATGAAATAGGCCTCTTCTCTTCAGATGGGCAGATGTTCTTAACACAAATGTGTCGCTATATAAACCCGAATGCAAGTGTTATACTTTTCCTCTGACAGGAAAGAGTTTCAAATGATAAAGACCATTTTCCATTTAGGCTCATTTTAGCCTTCACAGCTTGAAAGAAAAATTGAGAGTGCTTGCGAGATCACATAGAGGAACAAACCTTGGCGTGTCTGAATATATGGTTTGATAGGTACAGCGTTCAGAGGAAGCCTGAGAGCTGAAAGCACTCTTTTCTACTCAAGGTTTGCATGAGATCAGACTCTTTGTACGTGCAACAACTTGAGTGTGATGAACAAATGATATTGCATCAAGTGTTCCCACTTATCACCCACTTTTCCATTCCAGGCTTGTCTAGCTGTTTCCATCCAAACTTTGTAAAATGAGCATAAAAAAAACAGATGCACGTGATTTTTTTTATTTATTTGTTTATTTTTAAATGAGAAGACAAGATGGAAACACATTTACAGAATAAATCCCTTGGTTGCATCAAAAAACCCTGCAAAGGCTGTGATTGGATCACTGGACTAAGCAGCAGACCAATGGCATCGCAGTGTCTCAAATGTTGGTTCGGTGTTCCTGAAACGCCGGAGTCAAAGTCTGTCATCAGAACGATTTGGTTAAATTCCCTCAGAAGCGTCTCACACGAGTGTGTTCACAAACACCAGCATCCGAATGCCAGAGAACATGACAGCGTTTATTGTGTTACATTTGAGATGCACTCATTTATGATGGAGGGAAAAATAGCCACCAACTTCCATTTTTATTATAGATATTTTCCAGGAAGTGATAAAAAAGAGAATGATCACAGAATGCATATGTCATATTGCATAAAGCATACAGTATAATGCAAAATATCCTTAATTTTCATTAGAAATTGTTTTGAATTTAATACAATTGAGAGTCTCAGCTATTTTCTTAGGCCTTGTCCACATGGGCAAGGGTATTTTTATAGCCGCGTCTTTTTTTATGCGGTCCAGCCGTTCGTCCACACAGAAACGCAGAATCAGGACACTGAAACCCAACATTTTTGAAAACCCCTGCCAGGGTGAGGATTTTCAGAAACGCAGGTTAAAGGAGTAGTTCACTTAAAAAAAAAAAAAACGTTTGCTGATAATTTACTCACCCCCATATCATCCAAGATGTTCATGTCTTTCTTTCTTCAGTCGAAAAGAAATGAAGGTTTTTGATGAAAACATTCCAGGATTTTTCTCCATATAATGGACTTCAATGGGGTCCAAACGGTTCAAGGTCCAAATGAGAGTTTCAGTACAGCTTCAAAGGTTCTGATTCTGATTCTGCTTGTTAACATCAGGTGTCTTCAATAATGCTCAATCATCACTCAATTAATCACTTAATTATCTCATTAACATTTATCACTTTTTGTTGTGCTCCTTTTAGAAGAACATTCTGGGAACCAAAATAAAACTACCGGCTGAAAACATTATAGAACTAATTTCGTGTTTTTTCTAGCTGCTCGCGTTTTCTCTCCATTATCTCACCCCATCTCTCTTTCTCGTCTCCACTTCTGTTCTTTTATATCTCATCTCACCTCATCTCTGGACATATCAGTTGTCAGTGGATGTGGCATCAGAGTCCAGATATCAGAGACACACTGAGTGCAGAAACGTCCCGTGGTGCCGATAGGCACTGCGCTCCTCCACCACTGATTAATTAAAGATCTCTCACTCCGCACTTGTTCATTTCTCTGATTTATGTCTTGTCATCCAGCTACTATGCTCCATGTTCAGGTTAGGCTTGTTCTCTTCACAGAATCCCTGCTTACGATAATGGGTATGGTAATCCTTAGGCCAACATTCATGAATACAAGAGCGAATTATACTGACATCACACCAACAATCCATTGAAAGCAGCGAGCTTTGGCGTGACACCTTTGCTTATGTTTCTGACTACTGATAGTTGTTTCTGTGCTCAAACAGATCAGTCTTTTCCTCGTCCTCATCCTCACAAAACAGCGAAGATGCCTCAGAGTTTCATTGCTCAGTCCCAGAGGATCGCTTTAATGCGAGAGAGTGGCCGAAAATGTTCCTTTTGTATGACAGCCAAGATCATCAATCATTTTCCTTGTGATTTCGAATGCATGTGAATCCAATTTAGTGGAAATTCTCTCTACAAAGGCTCTGCTAATGCGGTGCATAATCTCCTGGTTACACAATATACTGTGAACCAATAAGCAAATGATGTTTTGCCAATTTGATTGATATATGGAAATGTGAGGAAAGTTTGTGCATGAAAATATCAGCTGACATTGACAAAGATACTCTTTTTTTTTCTTTTCCATCTGTTCGTCCCTAATCGCAAAATCCACTGCACTCATAACAAGTGGGCAACAAATGAAAAATAGCTACACCACAAAAGCTGGCAGTATATTCCTCCATCCTGGTATTTGGCAGCCTGTAGATGTTGCTTTACAGTTAATGTTCTGTGATATTTTTTTTTTTAACTTAATAGAAGATCAATGTTGAAATGTGAAGCTTGAGTGTTTTCACCAGTGCTGTGGAGTATCTGACTAAAAGCTTATTTTTTATTACAAGTTATGAAATTATCCAACAAGCTTTGGCAAATAATCAGTGCAAAGCGCTTGGTGTAAAATCCATATCCATACCACATTAGACTTTTTTTTTTAGTTGGTTAACATATAAATCTCATCTTCATATGGAATTTAAAATTTATATAAATGTATTGTTAACCTTTTGTTAGCTTGTAGCACAGCAATCTATGTTTTGTTTAGCTTGACTGTAGCTAATTTTAATTATGAGTACTTTGTCCCATGAGAAGGCACTGTTTCTCAGATTTGTGAGGTGGGACAGTTTCAGGCAAACATCATGTAAAAGAGATATGAACAGTCCTTCACAGATCCCACATGGAGCACTTTGAGCATCTTATTCGATCTTATGTAAACACTTATCATATTCCAAGAACAAGATTACACGTGTCCTATATTAAGATGCGACCCGTGTAACATGCGTTTGGAATTGTTTAACTGTATGCTACTGATTAGTTTAGTACAACTCTATGTTTGATTCAGAGAATGTGAGGCAGTGAAGCTCTGAAGGTCCCACAAAAGCTTTTATCTATCTATCTATCTATCTATCTATCTATCTATCTATCTATCTATCTATCTATCTATCTATCTATCTATCTATCTATCTATCTATCTATCTATCTATCTATCTATCTATCTATCTATCTATCTATCTATCTGTCTGTCTGTCTGTCTGTCTGTCTGTCTGTCTGTCTGTCGTTATATCTATCTATCTATCTATCTATCTATCTATCTATCTATCTATCTATCTATCTATCTATCTATCTATCTATCTATCTATCTATCTATCTGTCTGTCTGTCTGTCTGTCTGTCTGTCTGTCTGTCTGTCTGTCTGTCGTTATATCTATCTATCTATCTATCTATCTATCTATCTATCTATCTATCTATCTATCTATCTATCTATCTATCTATCTATCTATCTATCTATCTATCTATCTATCTATCTGTCTGTCTGTCTGTCTGTCTGTCTGTCTGTCTGTCTGTCTGCCTGTCTGTCTGTCTGTCTATCTATCTGTCTGTCGTTATATCTATCTATCTATCTATCTATCTATCTATCTATCTATCTATCTATCTATCTATCTATCTATCTATCTATCTATCTATCTATCTATCTATCTATCTATCTATCTATCTATCTATCTATCTATCTATCTATCTGTCTGTCTGTCTGTCTGTCTGTCTGTCTGTCTGTCTATCTTTATCTGTCTGTCTATCTGTCTATATCTTTATCTATCTATCTATCTATCTATCTATCTATCTATCTATCTATCTATCTATCTATCTATCTATCTATCTATCTATCTATCTATCTATCTATCTATCTATCTATCTATCTATCTATCTATCTATCTATCTATCTATCTATCTATCTATCTATCTTATAAACTCAACACTTTTGTTTTCGCCCCCTTTTTCATGAGCTGAACTCCAAGATCTTAGACTTTTTCTATGTATACATAAAAGGCGTATTTCTCTAAATATTGTTCACAAATCCGTCTAAATCTGTGTTAGTGAGCACTTCTCCTTTGCCGAGATTATCCATCCACCTCACAGGTGTGACATATCAAGATGCTGATTAGACAGTGTGATTATTGCACAGGTGTGCCTTAGGGCTGTCCACAATAAAAGGCCACTCTAAAATGTGCAGTTTTATCACACAGCACAAAGCCACAGATGTCGCAAGTTTTGAGGGAGCGTGCGATTGGCATGTTGACTGCAGGAATGTCCACCAGAGAATTGTATATTCATTTCTCTACCATAAGCCGAGACGGCGTTTCAGAGTTTTCATTTGGCTGTACATCCAACCGGCCTCGCAACCGCAGACCACGTATAACCACACCAGCCCAGCCCATAACAATGAACAAAAACTGAATAAAAATCAGTTCTAATCAAATGAATTGTGGCCATATATCATATTTACAACACTATTTCAGTGCGACAGTGCGAAACAGTGCGAAAAAAAAATGCATACAGTTTTGTGGAGAAAACAAGTCTTAATACAAAGCTTTTTAAACAATTTGCTTCAGTAAAATGACAAAATGTTGTTGTCATAATATTGTTTAATATTTTCCTCTGAAAGTACAAATGTGTTTTAGTTGCCGTTATGTTCTAGGAATGAGTCAAAATGGATATTTGGGATCATAAAGTTTGACTTCTGTTAATTAAAGCAAACAAACGGAATGTTTTATTAGCGAAATATAAAAAAGCATGACTCAATCATTACTAAAGCCTGGTTGAATGTTTTTTTTTTTTTTTTTCAGTAGTCGGAGCTGCTTGGTTCTGGTCTATCCCAACATGCCCACTGTGATTTCTGTTTCTGAAATGTTAAAGGCCAGGTCTGGCACGAGGGATCCGAGCGGTGCTCATGCGAGGACCCAATCAGACAGCAGTCATGGTCCTGATTGGACCCACAGCAGCAGAAGAACCAGGTCGCATCTTGATACGAGAACGCGGAGCAATTTCTAATCTGGTGAAGGGGAGTTGAAAGGAAAGTGGAACTCTGGGTAATTCAGCACAGCAGCAACAGGCTTTTCCATTTGGACCCCAGGCTATAGCAGGCAAGTCCTCACATTTCGCAGGTCTCCGTGGGATTAGCCATTACAATGGTGAAAAGCAGAGGTCGGCACCAGCTAAGGAGATCAAAGCCATTTCTTTGCAACCAGGACCATGCTAAATGCACAATTGGAGGGAGACAGACGCAGACCTATATACCCCGACACATAGGAAGTGAGAAACTGAGAAAGACACTTTTAAGGGAACTTGAGGTTCTGTCTTCTTCACGTTCAGCACTTCCATATTTCATTAAATGTGTCGGGGATGAAAGAGCGAGGGATTTTTCTTCTCTGATGCATGCCTCTGCTCAGCTTTGCCACAGATGGACTAATGTCTGATTTGCTGCAAAGACACGACTTGTTCAATATGTGCATGACATGATAGCACATTTACTTCCCAATCATGAAATAAAACAGTACTAAACAAAACATAGAATTCAACAAACTAATAGCAAAATAATTGAAAGGCGGTGGTAGAGCGGTCAAATAAATATTCTGGTTTCATAGAGTGGAAGTCAATGGTACCCAAAACATTTTGGTAACACTTTACTTCATAATCATGACATGACATATGTTATGAATATGAAGGAGGTTTTATGCATGTTTATGACAACTGTCATTAAGTCTCATTCACTCAGTTATGACATTTTTAATGCAAATACATTGTTTGAGATGTCTTTGTTATGACACCTTGACATTACTAAGACAACACAACCTGTCATAAACATGACATAGCAGATTAATGATCAAACTTTACTTTTAAAGTTTACATTTACATTTTCAAACCACCTAGCTTTATTGGTTAAGATTAAATTAAACTGTCAGGTGGTTGGCTGTTATGAAGACATTATAACTTTTTAATGACAAATTCAATTAGTACCACTGTAGTTGAGGTCACGAAAAATATTCATGACACAGTTATAATGCCTCATGACAGCCAATGTCAAAGCCAACCACATGACAGTTTAACTTAATAACTTAATTTTAAAGACACTGACAGGTTATGATGTATTGGTTTATGTCAAGATGTCATAACAAAGACATCTTCAACAATGTCATATTTGCATTCAAAATGTCATTATTGAGCGAATGACACGTAATGACAGTTGTCATAAACATGCATAAACCTTACTTCATATTCAAGACATTTGTCATGTCATGGTTATGAAGGTGTCATGCCATTCTTATGCACACCCCTTCAAGTAAAGTGTTACCAACATTTTTTCCTCTTCTATGGAACACAAAATAATTTATTAAAGAAAGTTGTCTTGCCATTCTCAGCTCTAAATATGTCATTGGTTAGAAATGGCCTTTGTGAGTGCAATTTCTATGAATGTTTTTATTTTTTATCCTCTAATGCATCTGACAATTTGGCTTCCATTATGAATCTGTTGCTGCATTTTTTTCCCCCCACAAATTGAGGAACCGGTTTAAATGACTCGCTGTTGTAAACAGATGGTGTGCCACAAATCAATAACCGGAAACATTTTATTTGAAAGGGATATTCACCGAAAAATAACAATTCTGTCATCATTTACTCTCCCTCATGTCGTTCCAAACCTGTAAGACTCTCGTTCATCTTCACAACTCAAATTAGGCTATTTTTAATGAAATCTGTCCCTCATTGAAAGTCTAAGCAAACCTTAAAAAAGGTTATAAAGGGGTCATACAACAAACACAGAGTGATTCACAAACAAACCTCATTAGTTTTCATGCATCACAAACGCATGTTTTAGCTTCTGTGTTTATGGTGAATCACTCTGTGTTTGTGAATCAAAACCTAAATGGTTTTGTTATGGATTTGAAAACCATATGGATTTGTTTTGACGTCTTAATGATTTATTTTTGTGTCTTTTAAGTTTTGGTTACCTGAGCTTTTAATAAAGGGGCAGAAACCTCTCAGGTTTCGTTGGAAATATATGAGTTGTGTTTCATATATTCGAAACACAATTCATATATTTCCAATGAAGATGAACAAAGGTCGCATGGGTTTTGAATGACCAACGCATTCTCATCCTTTAACGTCATATAGAACGCTAGTGACAAAACGGCGCTATACTACGCACATGGCACCCGTTATCGTTAATATAACACGTGCTGTGAGGGCTAAGTTTAGGTGTGGGGTAGGGTGTACGTGTCATATTCACGCTAAAGGATTTATAACGTCTTGGGTTCGCGTGTTATATTAACGATAAAGGGAGCCATGTGCGTAGTATGGCGCCGTTTTTGCATATAGCGTTCTATATGACGTTAAAGGATGAGAACGGGCTGGAATGACACGAGGGAGAGTAAATGATGCTCTGTAAAAGAGTATGAAAGGATCAAATGCAAGGTAACAGATGTTTTTACATTACTTTAACTCATAAAAACAATTATATGAGCGCTTCACAAGAATGAGATCCAATAAAACATACAATTGAACAAACAATGCATTAATGAAAGTGGAATACAGACAAAGTAAAAAATACCAAATAAAAGTATAATACTACAAAAATATAATAATCTCAAAATAATCAGATAAAAGTTGAATTGACAATTTCATTATACCAACACATTTGAGGCAGCAAAGTTTAGGTGGACATTTATTACAGTTTGACAAAATGTTCATTTTTGGCTGAACTATCCCTTTAAGATGAAGTATTCAATTTGATCAATTATCACCACCAAACAGAATTGCAAAAGTAATTATTGCTTTCTAAAGGCTTTCCCGTCTCGCCCCAAACACGTGGCATTGGTGAAATCTCCAGACAGTCCGATCTCTCTGAGACTGGGAAGTGGAAGTGTGGCTGTGGCCAAACCTTTCTAATTTAATTGACTGGGACCTCAGAAAACTGGCATAGGTTGCGAAGCTCATTATCTGAAAAAGATCAAGCTTTTAGCGTTGGTGCAGGAAAAGCAAGAATATAATTGAATGAGTAAATGGAATACAGTTATGTTAGAGAAGCTTTGTTCCCTGTTTACGAGGACTGCATCAAGGGATGAACATAATTTGTTGGAACTTGCTCGCGTGAGGCAGGAACGAGGAAGAGAGAGACCGTGTTGAGTTCCAATTACTGTAGAAACACGGTAACTACTGCAGTTACTATACGTTCAGAACCTAAATCTCTAGAAAGATAGTTTACTTAAATGAGTTGTTGACTTTTTAAAAAAAACTTTTGCTGATAATTTACTCACCTCCATGTCATCCAAGATGTCCATGTCTATCTTTCTTCAGTCGAAAAAATAAATAAATTAAGGTTTTTGATGAAAACATTCCAGGATTTTTCTACATATAATGGACTTCAATGGGGTCCAAACGGTTCAAGCTCCAAATGAGAGTTTCAGTGCAACTTCAAAGGGCTTTAAACGACACCAGACGATGAATAAGGGTCTTATCTAGTGAAACCAGCTGTCATTTCATGTACACTCAGGAATCTCATATACAGATGAATGTGTAGACTAGCGGAGTCACATAACAGCATCATCAAAACACTAGTGAATCCGGCATTGAGTGCTGTTAGGTTCACTTCGGGTTTGTGGAATCACTGGCGCTTTAGTTTGTATGCCAATATCTGAACACTTTTTTGTGTGTATTGTAGAATATTGACTGTGTAGTCATTTTATACAACTTTTTTTCTTTTCTTTTTTTTTTTCTTTTTTCTTCTTTTTTAATGTACTTTGTTATAGTATGGTATATGTATAGTGCTATGGACCATTTTGTGTGTGTCCTGAATAAAGACGTGATGATGATGATGATGATCATTTCAAAAATAAATTACAAAGTTTAAGTTTTATAAGCACAAATGCTTGCCCTGCTCTGTTCTGTGATGCGCGTTCGTGACTCTCCTGTTCGAACTCGTTCATCAAAATGAACAAATCTTTTTTCGAGTCATTTCGTTCATTCAACGATTAAAATTAATGAAACTACATAAAAATATTAGTTCGTTTTGATGAACGAGTTCGAACAGGAGAGTCACGAACCGCAAGGGGAGCATTTGTGCTTATAAAACTTCAACATTTTTATTTATTTTTGAAATGACAGATGGTTTCGCTAGATAAGATGTTATCGTTATCCTGGTGTCGTTTAAAGCCCTTTGAAGCTTCTTACACTCTAGAGCTCTTTCACACATGCGCACTTTCCAAAAACGCCGCTTTAATCTCTTGACAAACACATAGAAGTAAATGACATGTGTATGTATTCTAAATAAAATATACAGATTAGACTCAATTTCAGCTTGCTTATTTTGCTCAAGTTAAGGATTTATTGAGTGCACCTGTCATGCAAACAAGAAACCCTGCTTCTAACCACAGGTCGAGATTTACAAAAATGTACAGGTCACAGTGTAAACGTACAACCCGCAAATCGTTGCCATCACCGTTTAACACAGTCTCATGCCAAAAAGTCATATAACTGACGTTTTGGGACGTATTTTGACCATACGTCAATATCCGCCTTTTTAGGGCCCCCTTAAACGTCGGTAGATGGCGATCCCGGGCCGACATACAACTGACGCTTTACCTTTAACGTCAGTTAGGTGACGGGTTAGGTTTAGGGTTAGGTTTAGGTATGGGGTAGAGTTAGGATCCCATAACCTCATCTACCGACGTTTAAGGGGGCCCTAAAAAGGTGAATATTGACGTATGGTCAAAAGACGTCCCAAAACGTCAGTTATATGACGTCTTGGGATGAGACCGGGTTGCACCGTTTGGTGCTACAGTATTTACGTGAATCATTCAGCAGAACATTGTTAACATTTGTTATCTCGGTTATTTACAGATACGTTAATGAAGCTAAGTGACATGAGGTACAACACAGCTAGAAGCTAACGTTAACCTTTTCTAATGTTAGGCTAAAGTTACATTAGAGATTTTTAAGGTTAACGTTCAAATACGTTGTTGACTTAACATAGAACAGATGTAGACATCCTTGTTTAATTTATCCACGTTTAGTTGGTGTTGTGGTCTAGCTACTGCATAACTTAGTCCAGAGCAGGCACTTATCTCGGTTGAGATGTGGCTTGGGAAAGGGTAAAGAAATACACACCGTCGCCCAGCATCTCGGGAACCAGTGTCGGAGCTGCATGTACCCCATTCACACCGTTTGACCAACACTATCTCACGACCAATTCGTACGAATTCGACGCATGATTAAAAAGTGTCTAATTCGTACTAATTCGTACGACCTCACTCGTACTAATGCGTACGATTTGTCTAAACCCACGTGATGTTTAAGTTTAGGGGCGGGGTAAGGGGTAGGTCATTCGTACGAATTCATACGAATTGGCCAATTCGTAAAATATGTACGATTTAGCAAAATCGTATTAATTCGTACGAGTGAGGTCGTGTGAATTGTTACGAATTAGCCACTTTTTAATCATTCGTCGAATTCGTACGACTTGGTCGTGAGATCGGGTTGGTTTGACCGTTTTAAATTTAAAATGACAAGAAAAAAATTTGGGTTAGCTGCACACTGTGATTGGCTCATCGCGTTTGAGGGTGTGGTTTAGCCATAGGTCAATTGTGACCTGAAGGCTGTTTCAATTTCTGCGTCGCAAGACTTCTTCGTTGGTGATGCGATCGATGTACCCGATCTTGACAATCCAATGTAGCTATCGCTGTTAAAATGTGTTCATCCTCAAGAGTTGGCCATTAGCTTCCATGTTTCGCATGCGTAGATTGGAGTCGGGACCACAATTTGTGAATCCTAACCCAAGAATAACAAGTGCAAAAGAACAGCATTTGTTTGAAATAGAATCTTTTGTGACATTATATACGTCTTTACTGTCACTTTTGATCAACTGAATGCATCCTTGCTGAAGAGGAGTACTAATTTCTGTTTAAATAATCTCTGTTGACCATAAAGTTTTTTTTCTTATTTTCTATTTTTAAAGATGTATTTTTAAAGATTTAAACAAAGTGAAATCAAATGTTGTTTGTATTTTTCTCCCCTATATCTGGATATGCATCTTACTGTGAAATTGTCGCTCAGTTTACCGTCTGCTGAGTCTGACCGCTGTTATCCCACCAGAATACAAATGAACTTGATAATTGGCAAGTTCATGGTAAAAAAAATCTAAATTTTTAGTGAATATGTTGTGCTAATTTTTAATCCCTTTTATTGTATTTTCGGTGAGACTCATACTTATTAAAATCCTCGCTGTCTGCATTATTTAATCAAAATGTTTAATTTTGTAAGACCACGTCAAATGTCTCTAAAACACTCGATGCAGAACATGCTTAAGCATTGGTAGGATTGTCTTTTGAGATGGTTATGACTGATTTGCCAGGAGTGTGTGTGTGATCCCTCCAATCACATTTAGCTCTTTTCCATGCAATTACAATTAATGGAGACTTAAGATTTCAAGCACCTTATTTATGCATGCATTAGTCATCCATAGCCATTAGACAGCTTTGTAGGAACATATCAAAATTTGGATTTTTTAAAAAATGCATGGGAGAAAAAAGCTAGTATATGTTCTTTGAAATTTCTCATTTTAGGTTTTCAGACACTCATCACAATCACATTTGTTTGAGAGCAAAGCAAAAATACTGATGAACAATGTTGAAAACGTTAGTGGTGTTAAAGAGCCCCTATTATAGCATTGTTTTTGGGAGTTCCCAAAAACAGTTTAACGTGCATCCAAGGATAAAAAACGCTTTATTTGTCTTATAATATGCATTTATTTTTACCCGATTTGCTCAACAACTCCCAAATGAGTCGTTCGACGATTCATTTTCCCAAACACCTCCTTTGAGTGATGCAAATCTGCAGCGATTGGTCAAATGACCCAGTCAGTTGTTATTGGTAAACCGTAGGCAGAGACTGTCAGCAACAGAATGCCCATAACTAGGATTATAGCTTGTCAAGTGTTGAAAATTGTATATAGTGTTTGAACAAACGTACAGAAAAAGTGCACTTTCCACACGGTCCCTTACTCGTGTCTCCGTCAAGAGCGAGCTTTCCCGGCGAAACTCACATTGTGGCGGCTTTTGAGGGACAGTGCTTATTATATAGAGCGAAGTCGTATTTGGCTAAGTCGTTTAGGAGGTAATTGCCATTTTTCAATGAATGTCTTTATCAAAAACAAAACTAACGTTACCCCGCTTAAAAGCTGCGCGGAATGTACACAACACACACAACACAATATAACTATATTGTGCATGCTACAGAAAACATAAAAGCAAACATTATTAATAATACTTAAAGATTGTGATTCGGAGGAGGACGAACCTGATCCATATACACTGGATACTGAGCGCTCCTTCGGGAACAACCGGCTTGCGAATCCACATTTGAATTCATTTATGTTTTTGAATGATTCATCATTAAAATGATGAGAACACAATGTTCGGGCTATTGTTGTGGTATCGTTGCAAATATGAACTCTAACCACTGATTCTTCACATGCTCGTCCCTGGGCAATGAAAACAAGTGGCTGAACTGTCTTTGCAATGTAGAACACAGCGTCTTCTCGACATGACGCTATTCAGCTGAAGTTTTTCAATGTGTTCTAGACTAGACTTCAAGTTTACACTCCCGTCTGCGCGTTTTCAAAAACAATTCATTTCATAGACTCAGAGTAGACTCTCATTTTTGAAAGACAATACGGTGCCCTTTCAGATATGAATCTTTGCAGGATGTTTTCATTCCCTTAGAGCTATATTCCACACTACATGAAATCCTTGATAGGGGCTCTTTAAATATAATGGCAGTAATATACAGTAATCAGCAAATATATCTTCACAACATTTTAACAGTTCATAACAATGTAACGTTAATGTTAAAGTAATGCATTATTTTGAAGTATATTTATAAATAACATCCTTTTTGTTGAACCTATGATGTGAAGTGAAATTTACACTTTATTTTTGCTTTTATTTTTCAAGTTTTGGGTACCATTTTTGAACATGCTAAATAGGTATGAATATTTTACTGTAGATATGTGAACAAAATATGTTTTAAATTGTACATTTAGCTAAAGTGATGAACCTTGGGTAGTAAATATAATGGAATTAATGCCAAAATATCCTCACTCAACATGAAAAAAACAGCCGAGGGTTTGGTCCCGCTGGGCGTTGAGTTGACACTCTAATTGACATCCCGTGACACAAACTAGAGGTGATAATTGCCTTGACAGGCAAAAAATGAGGCAGGTTATTTGGAGCAATTACTGCGCTTTTTGTGTCTAGAACAATCAGATGCACTCGTTATGCACTAATGGAAAGACTAATTAGACACTGTTACATTAGTTACTGATATCTAATTATTTGATGTAATTATGCACAGCCTGCCACAGGAAAGATGTAGCATGATGCACTGACACATTATTGGACGTTGAGACTTGACATTTGTCAAGGTGATGTAATTGATTTCACCTATATAAAACATGTTTACCTCCTTTTTCAGAGGAAATAAATGTAGATATTTTCAAGGGATAATTAATCTTGTCCTAATCTGGTCGAGATCATTAATCTCGTGTTGATGTTTGATTTATGTGCCATAAATGGCTGTGCTACACTGGTTTATGTCACATAGTGTGTGTGTGTGTGTGATTTATTTCAAGCTCTCGCTACCGTACAAACGTTTTCATTTTCAAAACACTGCAGATTAAAAGTAAATTGCACTTAAAATCCCACTTCATTATACATTCAAATGCACTATATTGTATCTGATAACATTATTCAACCTAGAATTATGTGTCAACATGTATCACTGATTAAATATGCATGCGTCTGTCTCGGGCCTTTAATCCTCCGACATGTGATTCCACTACAGTGCAGGGTTATAAAGACAGGGTAGGGTGTTACGTTACCTAAAACCCCTATGGGTGACCTTTAACCTTTACTTATAAATGTAATCCTCTTTATATGTCATTTTGTGATTTAATAATTCATGCATCAGAGGGTTAAACTTTAGTCATTCTGCTTAACCTGCAAAAAAATAAATGCAGGTTGACAGAAAAGCTGCTCTGTTGAGAGATAATGACTTCTCCTTCATATACATTAGCCTGGTGACACAAACCGTGACCCGCACAAAAGGTGTCGTCACATTTCTCTGTTCAGGAATGGAGATGTATGACTTAAATGAGGCTGCAGTGAAGCTGTGTGTTTGGATGAAAGCATGAATATGCACTACACTGCATTTTGCATGAGCATTTTTGCATGAAAGATTCTTCAACATCAGCTAGTGGCTGCTAACTAGAAGACTTCTGACTGGAAATACAGGGTACAAACCATGAGCTTCATCTCTGCTGAGCAAGGCACTTAACCCTAGATTGCTCCATGGAGACTGTCTCTGTAATAAGTCTACTGTAAATCGCTTTGGATGAAAGCATCTGCTAAATGACTGCTTAACATCCTCAATATACTGTATTGAATAGCTGCTGCCGAATGGAAAAATTGTGGAAAAGATCCAATAATTAGAGCTTCACATTCGTCTCGTGATGTGCTCAGCTTTGGCTGTGTCGAGCACTAAATACCTCAACGCAACTGAATGATTATCAGAGATCTCTTTGGCATAGATTGTTGCAGTTTAGTGTTTCTGCTTTGTTCTCATGCTCCAGTGAGGTCTTGGCTGCATTGGTTTAAAACTGAGAAATGCTTTAAAGAAAACATTAGGTTTCCAGAACAGTCAGGAACACAGAAGCCAGGAGCGAATGTCAAATTGCTCTTACTTTCCGCTAACTTAAAAATGTATATATATATATAAACTTTTACATAGCACATTTTAAAGTGTATAGTGTTTCACATTATTGTTTTTACATTTTTTTTTTTTGTGATAAAATAAATGCAGACTTGGCGAGCACACACACACACACACACACACACACGAAGGCTGCATTTACAGTGCAGGTCTTGATGCCCAATTCCGATTTTTTGACTATATCCGATTTCTTTGATGACCTGCTTACATCATCTTTTAAAAGTGACCCATATCCGATTTTTGCATTTACACTATACACTGCTGAAACTACCAATTGCAGACGTTCTGACCCGGGAAATTAAGCACAACAGCATGAAATTCAATGGATGCAGATACGAATAAAATTATCCAGTGCTTTCTTTCCACAATATTTCAATAAGTCATCAAAACATTGGTCTGGTACGGCGGAGAAAAAAAGAGGAGAGCCTCTAGCCACCAGCACTTAAAACGATGCCTCGTGAAATGTCTCGTGAAATGTCTTCAAAAACAGATTTATTTTTGTAACAACCCTGCATTTTTGCCTGCACTCTTCACCCCAAACACTCAAAAGACATGAAACCTCTGCATTGCTCCACTGTGTGTATCCTTTCTTCCATCGCGCCTATAATCGCGCACTTTTTAATGACGTACGACTCGCATTACCGGGGAATATCTGATTTGTCTGCTTACATGGCACACGCAAATGCACGTATCCGATTCATATCCGATTTATTACCGCATGTGAATGAGGCCTGAATCCGATCTGAGAAAATCGGAATTCTTGCGTTTTTTTTCTGCTTACACTTTCACTGGTCATATCCGATCTGTGCCACATGAGAGGAAAAAAACGGATTTGGGTCACTTAACCGTGGAGTGTAAACAAGGCCATATATAAAATGAAAAAAATACATATATACTGTATGTATAGTATATTGTTGTTGTTTTATTCAGTAGCCTAGTTTTTATATACAGTTTCTGACAACTTTCGGGATAATGTGTAATGTTGTGCCATTTTTTTTTTTTTTACTCAATTCATTGAGTTTCAGAATTTACTCACATCAATATGTGAAAAATACACCTAAAATACAGTATTTTTATTAGAAATCTAAGCATTAACAGGTTAAAGACTGAAAAGATTGTTTTTTGTGCTTATGTGCACGAGTCAGTGCACGTAAGTAAGTGCATGTGAGTAAGTGCACATGAGTAAGTGCACCTAAGTAAGTGCATGTAAGTAAGTGCACATGAGCACGTGCACGTGAGTAAGTGTACGTAAGTGCACGTAAGTGTACGTAAGTGCACGTGAGTAAGTGCTCGTAAGGGATTGTAAGTGCACATGAGTACGTGCACGTAAGTGCATGTGAGTAAGTGCACGTGAGTAAGTGTACGTAAGGGCACATAAGTGCACATGAGTAAGTGCACATGAGTAAGTGTACGTAAGTGCACGTGAGTAAGTGTACGTAAGGGCACGTAAGTGCACATGAGTAAGTGCACGTGAGTAAGTGTACGTAAGGGCACGTAAGTGCACATGAGTAAGTGCACGTGAGTAAGTGTACGTAAGTGCACGTGAGTAAGTGCACATGAGTAAGTGCATGTGAGTAAGTGTATGTAAGTGCACGTGAGTAAGTGCACGTGAGTAAGTGTAAGAAAGTGAGTGCTCATGAGTAAGTGTACGTTAGTGCATGTGAATAAGTGCACGTGAGTAAGTGCACATGAGTAAGTGTACGTTTGAGCACGTGAGTAAGTGCACGTAAGTGTACATAAGTGCACGTGTGTAAGTGCACGTGAGTTATTATTACACCTAAGTGCACGTAAGTAAGTGCACGTGAGTAAGTGTGCATAAGTAAGTGCAAGTGAGTAAGTGCACATAAGTGCATGTGAGTAAGCGTGCTCTCATATTTAGATGTGTGATGATAGCGTGTCCTTTTGATGAGAAGTCAATTCTCCATAATTCCCATTCTCCTCACACTTACTGTGAGTGACACGAGCAGCGGGAATCAGTCAGATCTCTAGGCTTTGAGTAATGAGTGGTGTGTCAACCTGTACCTGCGAACACTCGAAGCCTCCATCAATACTGAAGGACTGCGGTGCGATTACAGTTTAATGTAGACCCAGAGAAGCCTCGTACGCAGACCTGCGGGACGGGAGAGACAGTGACTGAAGAGAGGACACGTGACACGGACTGTGAATGAAATCTGTTCAGTCAGCAATCTCAGGTGTGTGACGCATATCTCTGACTGACTGACAGGTTTATGGTGGCGAGGCCAAAACATGACTGATACTTCCATCAGTGACTGTCCAGTTCAATCAGTCAAGTTCAACAGACGTCCTTCAAAAGTGCTGCAGTTTTTCACTTTCTGATCTTGGTGTGAGAGTGAGTAAGTGCACGTTATAAGAAGCCAAGTGTTTTGAATGCAGCTCGCAAAGAAAAAAAGTTTGTTGTGTATTCATGTTTTTTTTTTGTGCATTTTTCCATAGACAATCATTTTTATACTGTACAAACTGTATAGTCTCTGCCCTTACACTTAACCTACCCATCACACAAAACTTTCTGCATTTTTACATTTTCAAAAAACATCACTTAGTTTGAAGCTGTTCCCTATCGAGGGAACTCAACACTGCGTCGATAAAATCGACTCTTTGGGGGACGCTCCCTAAGCGTGCGCCTCTGAAGTATGAATGAAACTAATCCAATCCTGATTGGTGTTGCGTCGTGACGTAACATGTGACGGCATACCCGGAAGTATAAAAGTGACGCTGTCACAACACACACTAGCTTTCGCTCTTCAGCAAGCGCTTTATGTTGAAACTGTCTGTCTTATTTGGTGTTGTTTGTCTTATTATTGAAAGAAAGTATGGCCAGTGAACAATTCAAGAGGTGTGTGCATCCCTGCCCTCGTTTCATCACGGGTGGGGACGCACACTCTCTCTGTGTGTATTGTTTGGGAGTGCAGCACGCACGGGCAGCTCTCGAGGGGGCTGCTTGTGAAATGTGTGAGGCTTTGCCTATTAGAGTGCTGCGCTCCCGGCTGGCGTGCTTTGACGAGCACGGTCAGGCTCGCGTTCCCCAGGGTTCCGGTCCCGCATATGTCGAGGCGATGCGGCGACTGAGATCCTGGGGTTCGCAGCGGGATCTGGCGGAGGAGAGTGAGAATGCTGAGGCATTTTCTCGCTCGCCATCGGCTGATCCCGCAGCCTCTGAGAGTGGTGTGGGAGCCCGCGCTGCGGTTTCTCCTACCCGCGATCAGGTCCCGGTGCTTGAGCTGTCTACTTCTGAGGAAGGGGACGTGCTCAGCATCGATGCGGACGACCGTGATCTCAGCACGCCATCACGCGGCCTGGGTTATGAGGAGCTGGTGGAGGTTGTGACACGCGCTGTGGCCAGACTAAACATCAGCTGGCCACAACATGAGCAGGAAACGCAAGTCACCAGTAAAATGGACGAGCGTTACCTGCAGCGCAGGTCACAGCCTCACCGCCGGGGTCTGCCGTTTTTCCCTGATCTCCATAAAGAGATCTCGAGAACGTGGGAAAGACCGCATTCGTCCCGTATTTCGAGTCCCAATGTAATAGATTACAGCAATGTTATGGGGGCTCGAGATATGGGATATGGGAAGATGCCGAAGGTGGAGGAGGCTTTAGCGAGCTATCTCTCTCCCGAATCGGCGTCTTCCCTAAAGACCCCGGTGTTGCCTAGTAAGCCCTGCAGAGAGACATCTGCATTGGTGGGCAGGGCTTACATGGCGGCGGGTCGGGCTGGTTCGTGTCTGCACTCAATGGCGATTTTGCAGGCATACCAGGCCGACCTCCTGAAAGATTTGGATGAGGGGGAGGGGCCTACTCCTGAAGATGTCGCGGCCATGGTGGCCACGGAGAGGCATCTGTGGCTGAACTTATCCGGTATTAAAGAAAAGGATAGGTCCTTCCTGCTGGATGCGCTGCTTTCGGCTTCTGGCCTGTTCGGCGACGCCGTTAATTCGGTTTTCGACAGGTTTCAGGAGTCGAGAAAACAATCTGCGGCGTTCCAGCAGTACCTCCCCCGGAAAGCGAAGGCCAAATCTAGTAGGGGGGGGGCAAAGCAATCAGCCCCAGCCATCAGCCAGCTCCTCCCACAGGGCAGAGCAGAAGGAGAGCGTTTCCTCTAGAGCCCCCCCTCCGGGGTCTTGGCAACAGAGGAAACGCTCCCAAAAACCGAAGTCCTCCAGCCAGAGGGGCGACCTGAGGGACGTCATTCAGGCTAAGAGGACTTCGGAAAAGAGGTCCTAGCCAAGGCAGGACTTCAGAGGGCTGCCCCCTCCGCAGTGAGACAACCGAGGTTGTTCTCACAACGGGGCCCTCTAGGAAAAGATGCAGGTCCGCCGTTAACAGCGCTTCGGGCCGCATCAATTTCCAGCGAAAAGACACCAGAGGCCAGCCTCGAGAGGCTGGTACCCTTAGCAGATTTTGTAGAGGGATGGTATCATCTTCCCAACATATCTCCATGGGTCCTGCAGATAATACGAGTTGGGTACAGACTGCAGTTCGCGCACCGCCCCCCCAAGTTCTCTGGGGTGGTGCTCACTGCGGTGGTCCCAGAGCAGGCTCAGGTGTTGGAAGAAGAAGTACAGACTCTGCTGTTGAAAGGAGCCATAGAACGTGTTTTTTTCCGGTAGACAGGGAGTCCGGGTTTTACAGCCGGTACTTTATAGTTCCAAAGAAGGATGGGGGGTTAAGGCCAATTTTGGATCTCAGGGTGTTGAACCGGTCTCTGAGAAGGTTCAAATTCAGAATGTTGACCATTCCAACAATCGTGAGTCAAATCAGATCCGAGGACTGGTTTGTCACGATAGATCTGAAAGACGCCTATTTTCACATCTCCATCCTTCCTTGTCACAGGAGGTACCTGAGGTTCGCTTTCGGGGGCGAAGCATACCAATATCGGGTTCTTCCGTTCGGCCTAGCACTCTCTCCCCGCACATTTACCAAGTGTATGGACGTGGCCCTTGCTCCACTGAGACTTCAGGGGATTCGCGTATTGAATTATCTCGACGACTGGCTTATTTTGGCCCAGTCTCGGGAGATGGCAGTTCGGCATCGAGATGTCGTTCTTGGCCATATTCAAAAATTGGGGTTAAGACTCAATTTGAAGAAGAGTGTGCTAGAACCGTCCCAGGGCACGACCTTTTTGGGAGTCGTGTGGAACTCGATTACAATGCAGGCACGTATGTCTCCCGCACGTATCGAGTCAATTCTGGTGATGGTGTCCAGGGTGAGGCTAGGTCAGGTCGTCACAGTGAAACACTTTCAAAGGATGCTGGGCCTCATGGCAGCGGCATCCAACATTATTCCTCTGGGCCTCCTTCACATGAGGCCCCTCCAGTGGTGGTTGAAGACCAAGGGGTTCTCACCCAAAGGAAATCCGTTCCGTATGATCAGAGTAACGCGCAAGTGCCTTCAGTCTCTGCAAA
>NW_024121233.1:516536-641536 GCF_016745375.1 Pimephales promelas
TTTCTGATATCTATATGGTTTCAGATATCTAAAAAATGGCTTTCTTAGTAACAATCACATTCATGATATCAGAAATAAATGTCCAGATATCAAAAATGAACATTTTTACTTGTAGCAATTAAATTGTTGATATCAAGAACAATTTAATTATTGATGTTTCTACTAGTAAAAAATCTATTCTTGATATCAACAATTGATTTTGAATGGCAGCCTATGGTGATATTTCACTAGTGAAAATACAATCAATTCAATTGTTGATATCAAGAATTCATATCCTGGAAATGAATAAAAGTTTAGACGGCTTGCCATAGTGTCGTGAGGAGTGAAGCAATTTTGTGAAGGTCATTGTGGACAAACAAGCTTCTTATGTGAACAGTTAACCTTGAGTATTTTTCAAATCTCGTGTCTTGTTCCTGTGCTTTGTATTCTTGGACCCGTTAACAACTTGAGCGAGCTTATATCGCGTGCCTTTCAGCTGACTCTGAAAACAACAGAAAATGAATTGAAAGAAAAATTCATTTCAGGAGCTTTTATAAGTTTATCATCTCCCAGGCCTGAACGAACTGCCGGACTGTAATTATTACAGCATTCGCTCACCAAACATCTCCACACTGGCTCTGCTGTGACCCAGCAAACGTTGTAGTGGTCAGCTCTGTCGCCTTAGGCTGGAAAGTTGTGGGTTCCCGATGCGCGCCAAGTTTGAGTCAGTCCGCTCCTAAATCTAAAAAAAGAGGACTTGACGGTCAGACGGGCTGACCACAGAGACATCAGTCGGCCCAGGGTTCCCCTGCCTTCTCATGAAGCCTGTGGCCTGCCAGCCCAGAACAATACAGGTTCAACCGGGCCAGCGAGAAGCGCGCTGTGAAAGACATTAGCTGGGAATAGCTTCGCCTAAGACGTTTATAGGAACAAATATCGCCTTTTTTCCTCATTGTTGTTGTTGTTTCTCGCTCTCTTTTCATCCCCACCTCGTTCTGTTCTTTTACATTTTAATACCCGCCTTTGAACAGCCCTTGTTTGATGAGGTTTTGCCATCTCCTCCCTGTGTTCTCTTTAATTGCCCACGTTCAGTTTTCCAGCAGGGTCTCGGAAGATGAACGGCGTTTGCGAGCAGGGCAGTCGTGACTAGCGGCTAGGATCTGCGTGCCTGAGAGTATTGCCTTGCTGTGACCACAGCTCTTAAAAACAGAAAATCCATCTCCAGTGTTTTGAAGGGAGGGGAAGAGCCATGGCGGAGATAAGTCAGCAGGGTTTGTCAGAGCGATTGGCCTGTTCTGGCAGTCTCAGAAAACGCCCATAGATCAGAAGAGATATTCATCAAGATAACTTCCATTAACAAAAGTGTCATTTTTATGCATCCCTCTGTAGCACTCACTGTCCTCACACCGCTTCTGCTGAATGCGGGAGAATCGGGACGTATTACATATGAAGTGCTGAATTTATAATTCATTCTGGATGTGTGGTTGAGTGTTTTTTTCAAAACAATCAGGTTCTCCCGCCTCAAATCAATTATGCTTTGACCAAGTAACTTGCAGGACTAGCGAAGACAATCCTCTGCTTCACGGGCGTAATTGACTTTGGCAGGTCTGCATATTTGTCTTGGCCGAGTGCCTGTTACAGCTGTGCGGGAGATCGTCGTCCTCCTCCTCTTCCTCTTCTCTGGGAGATTACATTGTCTTTCTAATGTCTGCCAGCCTGCAGATCTGTGGCACACGGGTCAATGACGTGACGCTCATCTGCCCACTTATTTAAAATTGCATTGAAAATACAATGACTTTAATACACTTCTTCCAGTATGAGCACGTTTTTTCTTTTTTTTTTTTTTAATATAATTTGAAAATTAATTTTTGATTTGTGTTTGGAATCATAAGGTCATGAAGTAAAGAACAAAAAGATCATGAAAAGAAGGAGACTATTGAAAAGAAAACCTAAGTATGCAATTTGGCGGAATCTTTTAATATTATTTCTCATGAATATATATATATATATAATATATATAAAAATATTATAATAAATAATAATATTTTATAAAAAAGTAGTAATATTTTCATTGCTTTATAAACTAATAAGATATAAGAAATTAATTTTGCTAATTAATATTTGAACATTTGTGTACGATATATATATATATATATATATATATATATATATATATATAATTCTTTTTTTTTTCAAATAAAAAATAAAATAATATATTACCATGTCAAAACCCTATGTATTCAAGGTTTAAGGAAAATATTTTATCCAAAAAGGGAAATATAAATACTTTTTTATATATATTTAACAATATAATTACATTTTAAAAACAAAATATATTTTCACTGCTTCTTAATATTTGACTGGCAATGTATGTATTGTTGCTTATTATAATTTAAATGTTTGTGTTTATATATATATATATATGTGTGTGTGTGTGTGTGTGTGTGTGTGTGTGTGTGTGTGTGTGTGTGAAAAGTAAAGTAAAAAGCAAAGACTATAAATCTAAAAATGTACACGTTAAGACGGGACACTAGGTGAATAGTGTAAAATTTTTAAATTATAGATATCACCATGAATCTTCCTCATTTGATTACTTACACAAGTATATACAAAAAATGTATTGCAAGTTTTTGAAATTTGTATGTTTAATTATGCAAATTAGGCATTATCTGCAACATTTGCATATACTATTTCCCTTTTCTTTCTTCTTGTAGACACTATATATGCCACTGACCCACATGTCCCTGCTCTATATGCTGTATTACAGATGTCCAGAGAACAGATCCCTGTCATCAGTGTAGCGCTGCATTATATAACACCGATGATGGCGATTCTCCCCGCTCAAACGTGGCCTGTGATTGATACTGGATACCATCCATTTCTTGCTCGGCCACTGGCACTCACGCCATCGATGCTATTTCTTTCAATTGCCCTGCCTGGAAAATGAGGCCATGTTTCCTTTCTTTTCTATTACCTTTCGAGACGCAGAGCGAACGGTGAAAGCAAAAAGAGGGCTAAAGCGATGGCAAAACCGCTCACAAGAAGTGAGTGAGACATCAAATAATTCTCCCGCTCCTGACAGGACATGTAGTACTGGAGCTAATTGCAGGGATCAAAGAACAAAGGAATTCACTCAGACATGATTTAATGGAGGCAAGCCAGGAAAACCTGTTTCAATTACAGCAATGAGGGATATTCAAGCGGCTAGCCGAGGAGTCGGAAACTGCCCGTGGGGAAATCTCTGGCCACTGAGAGGAGAGTGAATGCTGAGAGCTCGGACTGGGTAGTGCACAAATCAATCACCTGGGCGGTGGGCTTCAGCCAATAACAGGAGATAGAAAAAGTAGATTGAGGTTAGGAGTAAGAAGTAAATCACTTCAGGACATCAGCAGCCGATACTTTCTATCAAATTCAATGAGAAGGAGAAATAATCTGGGCGATGATGTACAAAAAATGCTGAGAAATAAACGTGCAGTAGCCTTTGTTTTGCTCAGGGCAAGAGGTAGAAATCCTTCCTTCCTCCAGAATGAAAGGCAAGAGGAAATGCCATGCCGGTGACAGGAAGAAGCAGATGCAGTAAGTGTTATTGTTGCAGAAACGTCGATGATTTTTTCAAACCTGATGTTTGTCTACAAGGTTATTTGCTGTGAAATCTTATCTGTGTGTTTGGGTGCAGAGAACTCATTTTATGACAAATATAAAGATTGGTTGGCATCAGCACTCTCCCAGGTGACGACTGTGTCGTCTGTTCACACCACGAGCGGATGTGAAACAGGCTGGGTGGTGTCTGCTGCGTTTGTGTACAGGTGTGTCTTCGTAATTATACAGTCACAATAAAACACTTGAATTCTGATTGGTCTGTATGAAATGCATCTCCAGGAATCTGATTTGAATTGGATTTCACACTGTCCATGAATGTGGTTTGGATTGAATTGTAAAAACCAATGTCCTTGGGTGTTTTTTTGCTGTTTGGATAATCAAATTGCAATTGGATATGCAAAAATAAATAAATAAATAAATAACACATTTTGGAATTCAAAGTGAACAAAGCAACATATTTATCCCACAGACTCACTGTTGAAAGTGGAGGACAGAAATATGCTGACAATATTTCATTTACAGTATATATATATATACATATATATGAAGAGTTCAGATGCAAAAGCCTCTAAATGCCATTTGAAATTTTCTTCTAGAATGATAATTTTTATCAAGCTTGTATATTTAAGTTCAATGATTTCACTTAAATGGCAATGATAATTACCTATTAATTGTTATTTAAGTGAAATTACTGAACTTAAATATACAAGTTTGATAAAAATCATCATTAAATAAGAAAATTTCAAATGGCATTTAGAGGCTTTTGCATCTGAACTCTTCATATATATATATATATATATATATATATATATATATATATATACATCTTATTGATATTGATAATTAGTTGATTAGATAATTGAATTAATGAGAAATTGAACAGGTGTTCCTAATAATAATTTAGGTGAGTGGTGAGTGTATATTTTTAAATACATTTCATCACTGTCTGCTTTTGATCATCAAAAATAGTCCCATCCCATCCCAACCAACCTTTGAACAGAGCAACAGTGAACTCAGATATGTTATTTATTGTTGTCTCTGCATATTAATTTGAAATAGGTGTTTTAACATAGAAAAATCACACCTCAGCTTTAAAATCGACTGTGTCTTCTCAAATGGATCTTGGCTCTGCCTTTCCATCTTTGTTGAACACTGAAGTCCCCTGTCTTCTCATGATAGAGAGCACTTGGAGAGAGAATGGTGAGAATTATCAGAGGGCATATCGTCTGTCCCAGATCACCTCTCTAACTCAGTTAGTGTTGGAAAGGGTCTTGCATCGCTGGCCTGTCAGCTACTTAAGACGCCCCTCCAATTCCCCTCTCAGCTAAGAGCATATTTTCTGCATTAGCATCACAGACGTCTGCCTCCGATAGCACTCGCTCTGTGCAAGTGTGTCCCGCCTAAAGGGGTCAAAGTTGAGCTACTTAGCGTGGACCTGTTAGCCCCTGCTGGTAGATGCCATTACTACAACATCTATTTTTCCACAGTTAGGCATTCAAAAGTATTAAGCAACATGCATATCATAAGTACTTTATTATATTTCATTATACAACGGTTAGTTCCAGTTCTCAAATTTGATTGGTCGAATCACTGAGACTTTTTATTGTTTGTAATATATCACTCTTCTTTACACCTTTGCATTCGCTCATGCAATTAGAGGATTGAGATTTCCAAGATGGCTGGGTTCGATTGGTTTCTGAGTCATGGGCTGGAGGATGAAGGGGTGGAAAACGAGGAAGCATCAATTTGTTGTGTTTTAATTTGTCTCTTTTGTCCACTTTCTTCAAGGGGAGGGTCTGTGGGAGGGTAAATGTATGGTTTTTCACATCTTTCATTCTAATGGACAACATAAGTTTGTGTAATTTACATATGAACGTGCCTTGAGACGACTGAGAAACACAAGGAGAGCATCAGTTTTCGTTTCTGCTCTGATAGACACAAGACCAGCCGAACGCTGTGAGTGTGTGCTAGCCTAGAGATCAGGAATGGTGCGAGACTATTGTGCTTGCAATGTTTTTCATTTTCAAATCAAACTTTAATCTTCAGCCGACAAAGCTTAAATTCTGTTTGGCTAGAGCGCTTCCTATAATGTTTACGCATTAGGTCAGTAGACGGCGAGTAGACGGTCTTTTGTGGCAGTTCGAACACATTTGATCACATGAGCGTTTACACCACAAAAGCTATCTGGTCAAATGCGTTATCTACCACCTCTGGAAGTGATGAAAATTGGACAAGCTCAAAATTATTTAGACCACCACCTGTATTTAATATCGTCCACTTGTGATCCGATTGACCAAAACGCATCTTAAAACCAGGTGTAAACAGTGCCATTATGTGTATTAGATAATGACTCTTTCCACAGGTTACATAGGTCCACCAGTAGATGGAGAAAAATTACTGTTTTTAATAAACAATTCCTTTTGTTCAAACACTCATTCATTTAGAAACAAAACAGCTCAGGGCTGTGTTGAAGTCCACTTTTGTATTACCTTTCCTCGCTAGCTTCCCTCCGTCTCGTTCCCTCGGATGTACGTCATTGCTTACGCTGCACGAGCGCTCACTACTGTAGGCACCGAACAAGAAGAGTGTTTGTTAAACATTTTGAATGGACTCACGACAGGTTTTGGGAAAAGTTAAATTTATCAACTATTACCGATCGTCAGCGAAAAACTGGGCTGGCCAAAGGCAGGCAAGGCGATAGATTGTGTCTTCGGTGGCCCACTAGTGCACAGCGCAACGACACTTAAAAAGCAAACACAAGTTCACAACAAAATGAAATTAAGCCACACCACAGCTAAATGAATCCACAACACAACAGAATTGAGCCACGACACAGCGGAAAATGTACTACACAATGAAATAAAGCCGCAACACATTGGAAATGCTGCCGACCACTAGGGGGCTCTCGGAATGCGGTAAAGTTGGTTTTCCTTGCCTATAGAGTCACCGGCAGTTTAAAAAAAATATATCAACACCACGATTAGTTTTAACAGGATCCCAGCAAACACAGAACGTTCCCCTAACGTTCCCGAATGATCCCATGAGGTTATTTGTTTGGGAACCAAACAAGAACGTCATAGGAACGTTTCATGTAGGTTCTTTTTAGGTTCCATTTTTATAACGTAAGGAGAATGTTCCGGGAACTTTCCCTTAACCTTAAGGGAAAGTTCGAGGAACGTTCTGGGAACCAAAAACGTTCCCAGAACCTAAATTTGTTTGCTGGAATTTGTTGTACATAGCTTATAGCTTTGACGCACATTCACATTGCACGATCCCTAAAGGGAATGTCTGCCAAATCCTCCAAGTTGTTAAAACATATTTAAAATGGAAAAAATGTACAAAATAAAATAAAATAAAATCACTTTATATTTATTATAAATTATACATTTTAACCACTTGGTGCAATTGCCAGACGTTCCCTTAGGGATCATGCTCTGTGCTAAAATCATTCTCGAGTATAAATACGCAACTATAATTCATGTAGGTGATTTTGAAGTATATTTTACGTCGATATACAATGGTTACATACTTTTAAACTAAACGTGGTATTGGTATATTAAGACTACCGACTGTAGAACAATGGCAAGGAAAACTATCTTTACCGTGCTCCGATAGCCCTCTAGTGGTCGGTAGCATTTCTGTTGTGTTGTGGCTTTATTTTGTTGTGTTGTAGATTTTCCGTTGTGTTGTGAATTTGTGTTTGCTTTTTAAATTTCGTTGTGTTGTGCACTTTTAGGCCACCGTATGTGTCCCCTTGGTTGCACAAATGGAGGATAAGGTCAGCCATGTTCACTCCGGTGTTTCACCCAATGGTTTCGTTTTCGCATCATACGTGTGTTTACAGTGGATGTTTGATGCGGCTGAGCTGGCGAATAACACGCGTCATAACCAAACATTATGTGATTGGCTTACGGGTAACTAATGATTTTATACTCCAGACAAGTGATTTAAAATTTGGTATTAACAGGCTACTTAAACATGGGAATGCTATGGTAAGTTTGTCTAAAAGTGGAGTTAAACACAGCCCTATAGACTCGAAAGACTTGACAGTTTCGTTTGAAACCATATCCGTCGGCGTTACTGACAACATTGTGTTTTAAATGTAAGCTACTGAAAATTAACTTCTTGTTTGTTGAGCTATAAAAGCTGCATCAGTTAAGTAGATATTTCTTACAGTGAATGAATTGTTTTGGGATGAAATCACTTTTCTGATGTGCAGTTTTCAGAAAATGGGAGTCATGCTTGGAGCAAGTTAAGTTTCACATTTGATTGAACTAACACTTTAATATGTGACGACCACCACAATAACAGGAAGCATAAATGACTCAGACTCTCAGTTGCATCGTCATCTCTCATTCACAGTCATTAGAGTCACTGGTGTCTTGGTGTCTTTCTGCAGCACAAATGATGTATTCATACTGCAGCTATTTAAAATGCCTTGACGCACATGTTGTTATTGCAGACATATACTAAATGCAGCAAAGCACTTCTTTATTGTTATTGGTTCAATGCCAGAAACTTATCGACCAGTGCTGTCCTTGACTGAATCACTTGCTGTTTCGTACCTCACCCTCTTTGTTCATTGGTTTTAATTTGATTCCGTACAGTGTTATGTGGATCATAAATGATAGCAAATCAGTGATAGTTAAAAAGAGAAGAAGACTAATTCACTTGAACAGATTCTTGGCTAATGTGTTTTATCTGATCTGTTGCCGTTGCATGAACACGTAATTTATCGCTGCCTTTTTTACATGCGAATGATTAAAGGGAAGGTGCGGCGTGGATGATGAATGTGTCTGGCTGCATGTTCGTATCAGCAGTCCTGTATCATTAGCATGGTGGGAAATGATGAGTCACCTGCTGTTTAACCAGTTCCTGCTTTCACTGGCGTACAGGAGAAAGAAACCGCTGCAAGTGCAGACACATACACACCTTTTCCTCTTGTTTTCCTTCTTCCTCCTACACACAGATCTGCCACTAAAGCAGCAGGTCTACTTCCTACAGGCAACACATGAGGAAGTTATTGCTGAACAGAAATGAAGGGGGTGTAAAGGTATAAAGCTGAGCAGGACACAAAGAAATAATGACCTGTGATATTAAAAACCGAGGAGTTTGTTTGAAAGAGCCCAATTTAAACGTCTTAAACCAGCCGAAATAAGCCGGTTTGAGTCTGGCTATAGGCTAGTTTGATGGTTTTGAGCTGTTAAAAGCACGGTTCACCCAAAAATGTAATTCTGTCATCATTTACTGCAACTCAGCCTCTTTTTGTTCGAGTCTAAACAACTTTGGATGGCGAAGAGCACATATTCACTATTAACTGTACGACTTTTGCCTTATTTACTGCTTATCAATAGTTAGTTAGTGAGTTGTCGCATTGTTTAAGTTTAGTTATGGGTAGGATTAAGGGATGTAGGATATGGTCATGCATTAAATCTGTATAATACTAATAAACAACCATGCTAAAATGCATGCCAATTAACAACTTAATATTGAGAATTGGTACCTAAACTAAAGTGTTACCCTTTGGATATCATTGACTTTCATTGTTTGTTTGCTTGTTTGTTTGTCCATGCTAATAATGATATTTTGTAATATCTTTGGGACATGATGATCATTAGTAAAATATTTGTAATTTAAATCATTCCAGCAAGACCAGCCTAATCCTATCAAAACTAGATAAAGCACTTTTTCTTGTGTTATTCCTGAGAAATGCCAAACACTTTAACCCAAAGCAACTTACATTGCGTTCAAGATACACATTTTGATTTTTCTGGGAATCAAACCCATGATCTTGCTGTTAAGCTACAAGGAGAAATATCCCCGACAGCTTGATAAATATATATTCGACAGCATTTCATGTGCAATATTTGATCTGAATCTTAGTCTAACTCAGTCTCCTGGTAGTTTTAATCTGCTCTTCCTTATCCTGTTATCTCATGATCCATTTTCACGATATATATATATATATAATGTAATTTGGTTATATATATGATTAAGTCATTTGGATTGATTACGATAGCATGAAATTGTGTGACAAGTTTTCTGCTTTGATGTGAGTGCACGCTGTGTTCTTGAGAAAAGGGTGTATGAGATATAGAAAGGAAGACTGTGTCAGCATCTATCGCCTATAGAGCTCAGTAGCATTAGAGTAGCCTTACACCTGCTGGCTAATCAAAGAGAAAATGGTGATTAAAACCGTCATGCTCACGGATTGGTGATAACCGGGATTCCACAGCACTCAATCCGTCACAGAAGTGAACCTCTCGGAATATTTATTCTATTACTTTCTTTTGAAGTCTTCTCTTAAGATGGAATGAGCATTCACTGCACGGCCACTTTTCATCAATTAAAGTGCTGCAAAGTCCATTAGTATACTCTGTTATTGCGTGTGTGCGCATGTGCATGTGCTTGTGTGTGTTGTAATGAAGTAACATCTGGATGGATGGATGTGAGGGGAAGAGACATAGAGAAAGAGAGGAGATGGATCACTTGAAGGCACAGTAAGTATGTCGAAGTCACAGGACGTCATTGAGAGAGAAATTACTGGAGTGAAACCACATAGACCTGTTAGTAAAATGGAAGACCATAAGCTGTGGAGAGAGGTTCACCTTTATGCCGTTCCAAATATACGACTTTCTTGCTTTTGTGTTCCACAAAGGGAGAAACTTAAAGGGATAGTTCACCCAAAAATTTAAATTCTGTCTGTTTTTACTCACCCTCATGTTGTTCAACCCTGTAAGACTTTCGTTCATCTTCGGAACACATATTAAGATGTTTTTGATGAAATCAGAGAGTTGGATCACTCCTCCATAGGCTTCTAAGGGATTAAAACTTGTTTCCCGAAAAGTTATTAAAGACAATAGTCTGAGTGACTACAGTGGATAAATCCTAAGTTTATCAAGCGACAAGAATACTTTTTGTGCGCAAAAGAATCTAAAATAGCGACTTTATTCAACTATTCATTTCCTTCTCTCTTGGTCTCGAGTGAGTTCTCTAGTGTAACAGCGTAAGCTTCTGTTGTTGTACGTCACACGCATCACACACATGACCAGCGTCGGCCAATAGTGTGACGTAGCTCTACGTTATCACACTACTCTAACTGACTAGAGGCCCACAGAGAAGGAAGAAAATAGTTTAAATAAAGTCCTTGTTTTTGTGCTCAAAAAGTATTATTGTCGCTTGATAATCTTAAGATTGAGCCACTGTAGTCACTCGGACTATTTTAACAATGTTTTTAAATAACTTTTCGATGCCGGCAAATTTCAATCCCGTAAGGCCAATTTATACTTCTGCGTAGGGTGTGCGCAGTAGGTACGGCGTAGCATACGCAGAGATGCGTCCCATACCGTGTACCCTTCGCCGTAGCCTGACGCGCACCTCCTCAAAAATGTAACTACATGTCGCGACGACGCGGACCGCAAGATCGGTGATTGGTCGGCTTGGTAGCATCGCATTTCCTCCTACACATTTCCGCACGTACCTTCTCACGCATTTCCACACGTACCATCTCCTCCGACGTCTTCTCTCATTTCTGCCTTTCAGTTTTAGTAATTTCACTAAAATTAACTGTATTTCCACCTCAAAGCTCCAACTCCAACATGATCCGCTCTCTTTCAGGCTTGTATTAACCTAGCCGCAACTCGAGGAATCTAAACAGTGGAACATTAAAACCCTCTGCCGCCAACTAGCGTTTCGGAGCAGCACTGCAGAGCAACCAAGACCTGAACGCAGAAGTATAAATGCTCACAAAGGCGTCGCCTACGTGCGTAGCCAACACCGTACACTACGGCGTATCCGTGACACAGAAGTATAAATTGGCCTTTAGAAGCCGGAGGAGTGAGCCAGCTCTCATATTTAATCAAAATTTATATTACTATGATGAACAAAGGTCTTACGGGGTTGGAACAACATGAGGGTGAGTAAATACTCACAGAATTTTCATTTGTGGGTGAACTATCCCTTTAAAAGACTATTTTCTATGCAATATGACTTCAATAAGCCAAAAAATCTTGACATCTGCTCTTACTCTACTTTGAGATCCTGAATCAGACTGATTTGGTTCTTCTATACTGACTCATTGATCCACACTCTTAGAAAAAAAAGGTAGCTGTCACCTTTTCAAATGGCACACATTTGTACCTAAAGGGTGCATATTAGCACCTTAAATGTATTACATATTAGTATCTAAGGAAGTGCACTACCTTTTGAAAAAGGTACCACCCCAGTTGACAGCCACACATACAGTCTCACATGACTGTATGAGTCACATTGACTACTTTTATGATACATTTGAGGGTGTGTTTTGTTGTTGCTCATTTATCATTTATTGTAATTGCATGGAAAAGAGCAGCCGGCACAGTCACAATTTCTCTTTTTGTTATACGGAATAAAGTCATTCAGATTTGGAACAACAACATTAGGTTGAGTAAATGAGGGCAGAATATTCATCTTTAGATGAACTATTCCTTTGATGACAAAGCCAGTATGAAATATATTTTGTTTTTAAGGTTTTATTTTCAATTGAGGTCAAGCAGAGCCTCTTTCCAGACATATATTGTATTAATGAATTCGTTATTAATTCTACTAATATTGTTTAACCAAACGTTTGCTTGGCAACTATTAGTCAAACAGACAAGCTGTGCAAGAGGTCACCTGACTGCCATTGTTGAAGATATTAATTAATTAAAATGGCAAGTCACCAAACAAAATTGTATAAATAATGGTTTTATTACAGTTTTTTATAATCACAGACAGATTTCTCAATCATTTTTTTTTCAAAATCCCGTACACAGTGATCACAACATCAGTCTATGTGGCTAATCTGTGGATCATTTATCATTGATTTGGCACAAAAGTTGTTGATGATGATGTCTTTCAAATCACATGACTTTGTGACATAGACACACAGCAGCAAAACTACATATACAGGCCAATTAGTTTACATGCTCTTTTCAAAATTGTTAAACTTAAGTTCAAAACCTACAACACAAAAAAGACATAATGTGCACTTACTCACTAACTGACTCACTCACTCACTGACTCACTCACTCACTGTCATACCTCTCTCACTCATTCACTCACTCACTCACTCACTTTCAGACCTCTCTCATTCACTCACTCACTTACTGACTCACTCACTTACTGACTCACTCACTCACTGACTCACTCACTCTCACACCTCTCTCACTCACTCACTTACTCACTCACTTACTCACTCACTGACTCACTCACTGATTCACTCACTCACTCACTTACTCACTCACTCACTGATTCACTCACTCACTAACTGAGTCGCTCACTCATTCACTCCCACTCACTGACTCACTTACTGACTCACTCACTGATTCAATCACTCACTGACTCACTCACTCACTCACTCACTCACTCTCACACCTCAATCACTCACTCTCACTGACTCACTCTCTCACTCATTCTCACTCACTCACTCACTCACTCTCACTCACTGACTCACTGACTCTCTCACTCACTCATTCTCACACCTCTCTCACTCACTCACTTTCACACCTCTCTCACTCACTCACTCACTCACTCACTGATTCACTCACTCACTTACTTACTCACTCACTCACTCACTCACTAACTGAGTCGCTTACTCATTCACTCTCACTCACTGACTCACTTACTGACTCACTCACTCACTCACTCACTGATTCAATCACTCACTGACTCACTCACTCACTCACTCTCACACCTCAATCACTCACTCTCACTGACTCACTCACTCATTCTCACTCACTCACTCACTCACTCTCACTCACTGACTTACTCACTGATTCACTCACTCACTCACTCACTCACTCACTTACTCACTCATTTACTGATTCACTCACTCACTAACTGAGTCGCTCACTCATTCACTCTCACTCACTGACTCACTCACTCACTCACTGATTCAATCACTCACTGACTCACTCACTCACTCTCACACCTCAATCACTCACTCTCACTGACTCACTGACTCACTCACTCACTCACTCACTCACTCACTCACTCACTCACTCACTCATTCTCACTCAGTCACTCACTCACTCACTCACTCTCACTCTCACTCACTGACTCACTGACTCTCTCACTCACTCACTCACTGACTCACTGACTCACTCACTCACGCCACATTTAGTCGTTGTTTCGGTCATGGACTTTTACTTTGTCCTCCGGTCACTTGTATGTTTTCATTGGTAGTCTTGCTTATTCATTGTTTCATTGATTTACACACACCTGTAACTTATTTAGATCCCTTGGAGTTGACCTGTGTCTGGTGTTGACTGTTATGTTGCATTTTTCAGTTTGTGAATTCTCTTTTGTTTAAAAACGTATCAGTGCAATTACTGTAGATCCGCTATGCTTACCTCGTCTTCTTCTTATATATGTATTTATATATTTATATTGTGTGTGTGTGTGTGTGTGTGTGTGTGTGAATAATGATATATAACCACATTCACATTTGACAGACTGCTCACAGTTATCCAAATAATTGAATTAATGATTTCTACATGCAGAAATGTCCTTAATAATGTTTACCATTTTTACACATTGTTATTTCTTTTAGAGCTTCTCTCAGGCTTCATTTTATTTGTGGAAATGTTCTCACCTTTGAACTATCTCCATTTTTAGCTAATGGTCTAATTAGTGCTGACACAGTGAATGCTGATATATGGAAACCTTGCTCTGTGTTTGGGGCTTTAGCTCTTCCTCTCTCTCTCACTCCTCTCGGCAAGCCTTGTTTTAATCACTACAGCTTTTACAATATTTTAAGAACAAAAGTACGTTCGGCTTTCAACGCAAATGCCAGCTCTTATTCATTTGATTCTGTGAAAGTGTTTTGCTCCCAGCTTCTATTTTTGTTATTGAAGGGCGGGGGAAAAATAATATAATTATTCATGCAGAAATGTATCTGAAAAATGTTTTACTCAAGTATAAAATTGTTTTTATTCTGGCCCTCCATCTATCACTTATTTTGCTCCTTGGAGTGCAAAAGTAATGCAGAAGAATCACCTTGAGCCGTTCTTCCAGTTCAAATTTCCCTTTTATTCAGAAGTTACACTCTGCAAATTCCATTACGATGCATGGCTGAACTGAATGGTAAAATTGAAAACTGCCCATTTATGAATCAGATTCGTGCCACATACAGTACGTATAAAATATCGCCTACAGGAGGTGTACGTCGGGATTGTGACAATGCAAAGAAAATGATTTTTCTCATAATCAACATTTCTGTTTTTGTTCAAATCCATTGGTCTCTGTTCGTTAGTGTGAGGAATCAATGGATTTTAAAAAACTCTGTTGTAAATGATTTAATAAACAACTCCCCAAAATGACTCGGCACTAAAAAAATAAATATGCTCTATATGCCATTTGTTTTATATGGTTATATTTGTACTGGCACAAGAAGACCTCTTTAAAGTTAAGAAACACATTATAAAAATTCTTTCTTTCTTTCTTTCTTTCTTTCTTTCTTTCTTTCTTTCTTTCTTTCTTTCTTTCTTTCTTTCTTTCTTTCTTTCTTTCTTTCTTTCTTTCTTTCTTTCTTTCAAGATCCTTCTACATTATACTACTAAAATAATCAGGGAAGACGATTAAAATGCTCATAAAAACACGGCAAAAGTCGATATGCATGCAAGCCAATCTGTACATAATATAAAGTGCTTTTGAAAAAAAAAAAGAAAAAAAAAACTTTAGACTACTAACCAAATCCAAGCACTAAAAATAAGTTATTCCTCAGCTTTCCTAGTGATTTAAATGAAATATTCATTGCCTACAGATGTGCCTACTGTTAAACCCATGCCATGATTATGGATGGATCCAGATATTGTAAGCGTGCGTTTTATTGTAACGCTAATACTCGTTCATTGGCTCAATGAAGGGCATGAGGTGTTCTATAAATATGACATATGATGAGTCTGGCTGTTAGCATGGACAGAGGAAAGGCTATCCTGAAACACTATCAAGCTCAGATCGGGCACAGCGTTGGCGCAGTAATATGTCTAACAGAATGTAACCACCAGGACTAAAAATATTTCAGTGACGTTTACCTCATGGCATGATATCTCTATGTGAAATAAACAACATTGACTTGACTTCTCAGGTTTCATCTGTAAAAAGGTTTCATCGGTATACCTCACGCATGTGAAGCCCCCAAAATAGGCTTTTTTAACAGTAGTCTGGATGGGTTTTGTGGAACGCTGCTTTAGTGAGTTCATGGAAACATATAAAATATAATTTATGATTGGTTGAATGCATTTGTTCTGCATGCTTTTATGATATATGCATTTATATTAAATCAGTGAGTGGAACGTTACGTCTCTGAGGGAATTTTTCTGTAGGCCCATCGTTGCAACCTGTGTAAAAATAAAAATATTATAAATATTATTTTAATGTGATGCTATTTTCATCAAATCATGTTAATCCCTGAGAAACAATATAGAAAATGTTGGCAATTTTTTAATAGTTACTTTAAGAAAAATTCAGAGAAAGGAAAAAAAGTGATACATAATGCATTATTTACCACCACTTTTTCCATTCATTTGAATATTTTTTGCAAAGAAAATAAAAATAAAACAATTTTCCGATATAAATAATCACTCTCTATAGCTAAGAAATCCTTACTGATTTTTTCATGTATTTCTTAGAAACTGAAAGTGCATTGTTGTACACGTTTACCTTCAATCTACTCTCAAAGTAGTGATATATAACTGCTGTAACTAAAATTTGTATTTATTTATATTTAAAATATTTATTTATCTGAACTTGAAAATAAAATTCAACAAAAACAGTAACGCTCTAGAGTCATTCATTTGGATACAAACTGCCAAGTTTATTTTGTATGTGTGGGTGGGTGGTTGGTTCATCTTGAGCTTGTTATTGTAGACAGGACTAGTAATTATGGCCTTTTGGACTCATGGTTTATGGTTTGTCATGGATGAGCACAGAACATTTAAAACTTCAGGGTTTGATGCTGCCAGTATAGAAGTGAAGCACCTGGACCCCAAAATCATGTCAACATTTTAAAATTTGATGCACTCTGTATTATAACACACACACACTCACTCACTCATTCAATGATCATAAATAGGCTAATGCATGCATAATAATTGGACAAGAATGATCAAAATGCTGTTTACAGTAGTTTTAGGAGTATACATGTATGTATTTCACACCACAGGACACGTCAACTTCTCGAAAGTGTTTCATGTCATCTTTCCTCATAGTTGTCAAAAACATCAACTGTGTTCTGCTAGTTATTCCTCACTGAAATGAGCACCTGTCAGTAAATGTTCACACAATGACAGTGTTTCATTTCATTTATTTAGTTTCAGTTCTACATTGCTGAGCACTGTTATTTGTGCCAAAATATGTGCCAAAAATTCATACTGTGAAATGTATTCATATATTTAATTTGTTAATATGCCTTCATCCCACAATCTCTAAAGAAAAAAAAACTGATTTGCATTTATTAAACGTATTTATAAATATTATACTGTATATTATCAGCTCAAATGTTTGCTAGGGGGTTTGCCTTTATTTTCTGACTTTTTTAATGACCCTGAGAGAGGTCGAAAGTACTATTGACTGCAAATAATGATAATAATAATACTGTAATAATAATAATAATAATAACAACCCCTTTGAGAAAATTACAGCATGTCAACCCAACTCATTCTCAAGATTTGACTGTGACTCCTAATTTAAACTCTACAGTTAAAAAGGTACTTTTCATTTTTTCATATACAGTAACTGAACTGATTTTTAGTTGTGTGTGTATAGATAGACAGATAGATAGATAGATAGATAGATCTTCCTCCGATCTCAGTGTTTCTTCATCAGATCTCAGTGTTTCTCATCAGATCTCAGTGTTTTTCATCAGATCTCAGTGTTTCTCATCAGATCTCAGCATTTCTCATCAGATCTCAGTATTTCTCATCTGATCTCAGTTTCTCATCTGATCTCAGTGTTTCTCATCAGATCTCAGTGTTTCTATTCTGCTCTCAGTGTTTCTCATCAGATCTCAGTGTTTCTCCAGCAGATCTCAGTTTCTCATCGGATCTCAGTGTTTCTCATCAGATCTCAGTGTTTCCTATCTGATCTCAGTGTTTCTCATCTGATCTCAGTGTTTCTCATCAGATCTCAGTGTTTCTTCATCTGATCTCAGTGTTTCTCATCAGATCTCAGTGTTTCTCATCATATCTGAGTTTTTCTCATCACAGCTCAGTGTTTCTTCAGCTGATCTCAGTGTTTCTCATCAGATCTCAGTGTTTCTCATCAGATCTCAGTGTTTCTCCAGCGGATCTCAGTGTTTCTCATCAGATCTCAGTGTTTCTCGTCAGGTCTCTGTGTTTCTCATCAGATCTCAGTGTTTCTCCAGCGGATCTCAGTGTTTCTCATCAGATCTCAGTGTTTCTCATCAGATCTCAGTGTTTCTCGTCAGGTCTCTGTGTTTCTCATCAGGTCTCAGTGTTTCTCGTCACGTCTCAGTGTTTCTTCATCAGATCTCAGTGTTTCTTCTTCAGATCTCACTGTTTCTTCAGCAGATCTCAGTGTTTCTTCATCAGATCTCAGTGTTTCTTCTTCAGATCTCACTGTTTCTTCAGCAGATCTCACTGTTTCTTCATCAGATCTCAGTGCTGCTGCTGGAGTTTTTCAGTGGTCACTGTGCCTTTAAGAGCGCGCGCTCTAGGGTGGCGCTTTCCTCCGCAAGGGCTTCTTGATATTAATAGTGTTGGTGTCTTGAAACTGACGTAATGCTTGGAGTCTGAGGTCCTGACAAGCGATAACATTTCTGATAAAGAACTGAGATCACTGCAAAAACCAACCCTCGTTTCTTCCACCCCAGACTCAGGCGTTTTTACTATTAAACACAGTCTCCCAAGATTTCACGTGTACAGGAGCAATTCGCAATCTTACATCCCCATAAAAAAGAAATCATTCCCCGAGATCAACAAACAAACAACACAAAGACGCTTCATGGCTCACGCCAAAGCTCCACCATCTTTCAGACTGCAAAGACTATTGCAATTTAATCAACAGGTAAGGAGAAAGCGAATCAATGAAGAACGATGTGCTTTTAGCTGTAGTTCCTGATGAATGTTATGTAATGTTGAGAATGATGAATCAGTTGAGTGCTACTTTGTGACGAAAATAAGAGCTATGCTCTTCGGATTTCGAATTTTGAGGCTAAATTGCAAATTGAAATCGGCGACATGTTACATTGTATCTCCCAGTAGTTGAGAGAAAAGATTACTTTTTCCTTCCCATTTCTTTTCAGCCATTCTGTGTTGCAATGCGTTTTGCGCAACAGAATATCCACAATGTAGCAATTTCTCTTGTACGTTTAAGCCGCGAGGCGCCTTTTATTTGCATTGTTTATGCGTCGCAAGTAGCTAACCGGATCCTGAGTAAAGTTATAGAAAGTTTCATTGGTGTGTAGGCTACTGTTTTTGCGTAAATGATGCTGAATGGCGCTTTCCACACAAACTTAGAAAACTTTCCGTATCTGATGATGTACGATAAGAAAACGCGTAGGCATGGCAACGCACTGAATGTTATATTTTCCACACACAAAGAGGCACAGGTTGTTTACATGACAGTCTACGGATGTTATATCGCTATTTTTGCGTCTTTATTCGATGGCAGGTTGCGAACAGACTTCTTTCTGTTGTTTCATTGCGTCCTTCGAGGCTATGGAGACGAGCGGCAAAAGTTTATTAATAGCGGTAACGAGTGTTTCTCATTTGGATGTGTGTTTCTTTGTGAATTGATAACTAATGGAACGACTTTATATTTGTTTTGTGGAGAACTTTCACACTTAGGTGTGTGTGTGTGTGTGTGTGTATGTGTGGGGGGAGGCTGTAGTTCTCAAAGTTTCTTGTGGCGTGATGGAGCTTATCTAAAAACTTTTCAAGGAATTTAAATAACCCTCTAAAATGAAGGCATGTATATAAATTGTACCTTTTCTTTTTGCATGCGCAGAAGTCCTTTTCTTGTTGACGTTATCCATCAATAGAAACTTTTTTTGAGTGAGTATACAGACAATACATACACACTTAATATGTCTTCTAGTTATGTGTGTATTCATATCATATAAGATCCATTTTTGTGTGATATGTGAATAGTTTGGATGTTCTGCAACTAGAGACAGGCGATTATATCACAATGCAATCTTTCATATCATTCGATATCGATAATTAGCACAATAAATGCCACATTTTTATTCATTTCAAGTTTAAAGGCAGATTGTTTTGCTCCTAAGTGAAAGTTGTAGAAGCCAGACTATTAATTGTGGTTTTAAACCACTCTTTATTGTAAGAACATGACACAAACTTTACGTTTTTAAACTTTTCCAGCCATTTTTACTTAACAAATTAATTTCTTATAGTTTCTGCATGTGCTAACAGGTGATATTGTTTGAAGGATTGTGTTTTATTAGTTATGTGTGTATTCATATCCTATACTTTTTGTGATATATATATATATATATATATATACTGTATATTGTTTGGACGTTCCTCAGTTCTGCAACTGTGGTAATGTTTCCAGTTAATTTGGTTTTACAATCACTTTCACATTAGAATGTCTTTAAGTGTGTGGAAACAAGTTTTTATCGTAGAACTGATAAAATCACCCACACTTCACTTAAATGTGCCGTACCGAAGCGTAACCTGTATATCTGATTGTTATGATACAAATTCCCATGTTGGTTCCAGTAGATGAGTTGAGATGTTTCCTGTAAACTGTGAAAGTCGCCACACTCGGGCAGTCTGGAAATGATATGCTCTCTATTTCTGTCTTGAAATGGTTTGTCGGTAAATGTTTCTTAATGACAAAGCCCGTGCTGGCTCATCATTTAGAGAAACTCTCAACTGTACACATAGTTTCAGATACAGTCAACAGGGAATCTCAGCTCTGTTATCATCAGGCTTCTGCACTCACAATCACTTTATCTGGTAACACTTTACAAAAAGGTTCATTTTTTTAACATTAGTTATGTATTAACTAACATGTACTAACTGTACTTTGTTAAAGCATTTATTAATCGTTGTTAATGCTAGTTAAAAAAGTTCATTTTAGTTCACAGTGCATTGACTAATGTTAACAAATACAATATTTGATTTTAATAATGTATTAGTAAATGTTGAAATTGCCATTAACTAAGAATAATACATGCTGTAGAAGTATTGTTAATTGTAATGTGATAACTAAAGTAGTTAACTAATGAAGTGCTACCTTTTATCTGAACTCTTTTTACAGTTGCATGACTATTTTCTAAAATCTTTGAGGACTTTAAAAAAGTATTTTTGAGCATCAAAAATATCGACCGATATTGATTTAAAAAAATACACCCGATACCGATATATTTGCATGTTTATGTGCCTGATAACCGATATTTATGCATTGGTTTATTTCTGTTTTTGTTCTGTTCAAAAGCACTGAACTGAACAAAACACTTAAAATCTTTCATTTCTGCACTCCCTTCTTGCATACAAAACAAAACACAATTTGACATCAATAAATACTGCAAAAATAAATAAATTTATAAATAAATATATATATATATATATATGCTGTCACTTAAGTGTCATTGTTTTAAATAATACATTTTATCAGATACGAATATAGCATGTAAAATTTATTCTAACAAATAAAAAAAGTTCTTAGTTTTTAGTCATTTTACACGTGTAACAGTCTAGAGATCAGAAGAAAAAAAATCTCTATCTGCTTGGAATATTATTTCATTCCTTGTTCATCATGTGATACACGTAAATATGCGAATATGGATTCAGCGGTTTACTAGATTCAGTTCTCAGTCCGCACAGAAGAATAAGATCCACATGAGTTGTCTGATAAGGCGCGTTTGAAGTGATTGAAAAGCTTGAGGTGTATTTGAAATGTAAATGACTCCACATCTGTGAGCTCTTTGGAGAGAGGCAATAGATCAGCGCTGTATAGTCAGGAACTTTACGGCTGACAAATGAATTTGGGCCTTGGTGGAGGGAGAAAGCAGCAGTGGGGGTCTTGCATTTGTTCTTCGTGGCTTCTGAGTTTGCACAACTTCTTTTTGGGATAACTTCTTGCCGTACCGAGATTTGCCACTTGTGTCCCAGATTCATGTGGCGTTGGTGCCGTTGAATAAAAAGCCTGTAGAGAAAATAAATTGTAGGGAACCCTCTTTTTTTATGACAGAGATAGAGAATGGCTCACGCTAGTGTTTGTGTGTAGGTAATGACTACAAAAGTTACTTTTTTTTACTTTTAGAAAATATATGCATACATTTGTATTCATTTGTTGCTCCAAAGTGAACACAAACAAACTTATAACTAAGTCTGAATAACTTATAAGGACTGAATAAGTTTTGTTTTGTGATTATGAAACTCAAAATGTTTCTTTTTTAAAAGTGTGTAGGAACGGCACGGTATTATATTTGAAATGTGATGCATCAGTGACTTTATAGAAATTCCTTTTTTGTGTTGTTTTTTTTTTCGTGGTTAGAAATCTCCAAAGACAGGAAACTTAAGAATATTGTTTTTGTAGTCGCCTGATGAAATGCCAAGGTTTACAAAGAGACAGCTCCTGATAATTGGTGCCCTTAAAAGCTTTTATAACATATATTTGATGTAGCCTGCATATGAATAGCTTGTCTTTTTTTTTTCCTCCGGATTTTCAAGAATAAAAGAGCCGCAGTTCACAGAGGTCGTCCCTTGTCTCGTCATATGCTTTTCATCCTGTTTTTAGCAGTCACTAAATGGCTCTGGATATGTGCTGTAGACTTGTTATGGTGAGTTATAGCAGATATATTGTAAGACTTGCCATCGCCATTGATTTTCTCACTAAACTTTCATGCAACATGAATGCATTTGATGCAAAATAACTAGAAAAGTGTGTTTTTGTGTGTATGGTTTATTAACTGCCTTTGAATTTCTATTTCATTCATTTCTAGTTGGAATGAAACACTAGGTTTAGCTTTGAATATTGTGTTTTGATGGCTAATTCTTACATGTCACACATGCATCTGAAATGTTTTTAACGACTCCCCCAGATAAGAGACGGTTTGGGTCTCCGACTCTGTCAGAGCTGTTTGACATCACTTGTTAGGCTAATTATGTGGTGTGTAATATTTTAGTGGTTAGCGTACATCTGGTAAAGTTTGCTGACTGAAAACTCTCGTATTCCCAGTAGAGTAGTAGGTTGCACTGCAAACGAAGAAAAAGTCAAAGTTCCCCTAAATCTTCATTCTTACTCATTGACAAAACTCTTTTTTTTGTTGTTGTTGAGGAATTAAACAACTGACATTTTTTTTTTGCATATGCAAGATAAACCTTTTATTGGTCTTTGTGGTTTTTCAAAGCTAGCGGTTCCCGTTAGGCTAGCTTTTCATATGAGTTGGCATGAAAAAAACATGAAAAAAGTATTCGTTTGCTTCAAGGCTGTGTGCTCAGCTTCATATCACACACTTTCTGAAGGTTTTGGAGCCAGCATTGCCCACTTCCTCTCCTCCCCATTCCGATGTGCCGAGTTTAGTTCATCCGGCGATCCTCTGGAACGCTGATGAGTCTGTTTAGCCTTTTTCTTTCTTTCTTTCTTTTCTTTCCTTGCTGTCACGGTGTGTGTTCTTTTACCTCGCAACAGGTCTTTATTTTGCTTTTTTCGTCTCTCCAGTCTCCATCTCTGAATGTTCTCCATCTGTGTGGTCTGGAGGCTGACTATTGCTAACCTGACACAGGTTGGACAGAATGAGTCGAAGAAAAGGTTTGTAGGGGGGAGGGGTTACGGTGGTGGGGGAGTTTTCCTTGAGAATGTTTGTTTTCCTGTTTCCAATTTGGTCGGCCAGAAGGCCCGTACTGTCAGAGCTCCCATTCATGAAACCTGCTGTCAGACCGCCTGAGTACATGACACAGAATTTCTCTCTGCGTGTATTGTGGTGTCCATGGTAGATCCTTCTTTGCTTCTTTAAAATGACTGAACCGTTGCTGTTTACCCTTCTCGCTGAACATGTGTGGTTTTGTTGTTGCAGTGATCGAGAAGAACGCTGTGGTTTGGTCACCCATCGCACCCAGGATCATCTGCACCTGTGAGGTCTTCTGAGAAAAGGAAGTACGGGACGGCGCATTTCACGAGCGACGAGTAAAAAACTTTGTGAACACTGTGGGGGAAAAAAATGGAATGATTCCCAGGCCGGAATGGATGTGGAATAAAGGATACCTCGGAGGGCTCCCCGGGGAAGGGTCTTTGGATACTCTGCCAGCTTTGATATCAGCCTCCCTGTTGGATTTGAGTGTGATAATGCTATAACCCAATGCTTAACAGAGGTATGTATACGTGCCATTGTGTGTTATGAAAACGCAGGGATTTCTGGCGGTGTGGTTTTCCATGCAAGTCATGTAGCACGTAAGGGCAAAGGACACGATTTTTGTGTTGGGGTGATGTAGCTTTAAGACCTTATTTATGGTAACTTTTAACCCAATATTCCTGTAGTTCAGGGCAATAATCTAGACCGCTAGATAGCTAAAGCTGTTAAACTGCTTTGATCTTCAGGAAGGCCATCATCCCCTGCTTTGGCGTTTATTACGTGGAACAGTAGAATTTACTGACTTTCTTTTTTTGCATATATGTGGGTTTTCTCCAGGGAAATAAGAGGCCACACAAGCAGTATTTTCTTTTTTTGTGTTTTGTACATTTGTGGACCAGGTGATACTGTGGTCTGCCACTGTGTTTGTGGAACGCTGGACTTGCTTTCATAGCTCATAAAAAAATACGCTTAGACGGATATAGATGAAGTTAACTGTTTGTTTTTGTACGTGCATTCATTCTTATAAATGGTTGGTTATCCAATGTGTCAACTAAAATCAAAAATAAATAGTTTGCATTAGTTGGGTTTTGTGTTTTGTATCACAAATCGTCATAATTGCATTAAACGTTGGGAATTTTTCATTTGGATTTTAAAAGTGGTTTGCCGCATGGTTTTCAGTCGAGCTAATAACGTAGAAATGCAAAGATCTGAACTTGTAAAAGCGTCCGCATTCTTTGCGGTCAGTAGTCCTTCTTAAATGAGGTAATCTGAGAGTGTGTTATAGATGGCTGTTTTCTCCTGTGCCGAAATCTACTGTATAATAAACGACCTGTAACGGCCAGTGATTAGGGGATCCTGTCTTTGTGATCGCTGCCACAGTCGTGTGCCCGGCTGTTTCAGCAGATTTGCGTAATGTTAAACACATGCCATCTTCTTCAGTCTGGATTTCAGGGGAAAACCTGCCGTCTGGGATGGTAAAATGTGCTTGATGGTTTCGGTTTGTGTTAGGCGTGGGGGTGAAGCTGAATGCAAAGATTAACCCCATGGATGCTTCACCCTGAGCTACGACACAGGCTTCTGGGTCAAGGGTGAGTGCGAATATGGGGATCCAGGGGCCCCTGATGGGGCTTACAGGGCTGTAATGCGTTTGTTATTTTTTTTTTTTTTTTTTTTAAACAAATTGTTGCTTGTCTTTCTCTTAATTTTCATGTGCTTTACTGAAAATAATAGGGCTGTCAAGTGATTAATTGCGATTAATCGCATCCAAAATAAAAGTTTGTGTTTACATAATATATGTGGGTACACTGTGTTATATATATATATATATATATATATATATATATATATATATATATATATATAAATACGCACACATGCTTGTATATATTTAAGAAATATTTTCACTGTATATAGATTTATATATAATTTATATTATATATAAATATAAATATTTTGTATGTAATTAATATATTTTTTAAATATTTTTTATAAAATAATTACACACAGTGCATCCACATATATTATGTAAACACAAACTTTTATTTTGGATGCGATTAATCGCAATTATTTGTTTGACAGCCCTAGAAAATAATTCTTAAAAATGTTGCACTTTTTTTTAAAATAGGTTTCACATTTTATTAATTTGAATCATCGGGATGCTGATAGGCAAGCGTACATTAATATTTACTCTTCTCCTTTCAAACATGACTTGATCTATTTCCACTACCCCATATATTTATAAATGCCCAACCCCATTTGGCTAATTTAGTATTAATTTGCTTTAAAACTTCCCGCGTGTATGACCCAGACTAAACCCATAAATGCTAATTCATGGCTGTGTTATTTACTCCAGCCGATGATTCTTCACTGTGATTTACTGGTATTACACATTTAGCAGTATGTGGTGTGTTTGCACTAAAGTGGCCTATTTTTTCAAAATGAAAAGCCCACTTTTAATTGCATCTTACCATACAGTAGGCATTAGTTATGCTCACGTCCTTATAGGCTCAGCTGTTATGCGCTGGACCATCTCTTTGACTCGCATGCCCGTTTTTGGGTATAAACATGGATTTATGCTGTGAGTTAATGCTTATGCTTATTGCTTGTACCTTGCTTTGTATAATTTGGTTGAGTTATGGTGGGGGAATTTGAGTGGTCTGCATAGTTCTCCAGTAGGTGCCTGTGTGATGTATGGCGTGCCAGTGTGCCGAGTGAGGCAGACGGCCAAATGTTTTCATAATGTTCATTTAAAAGTCTGATCATTCGCCTCCACCTCTTTCTCGGTTTTGCAGTGCATATAGAAATGTTTTTCGTGCAGCAACACTTTAATCAGCCACATAATGCTCAACATCCAGTTTGATACTTTTGAGGAATATAATGCCACTAGGAAAAGTTTTTATTTGCAGGTTTACGTTTTTTTTCAGACGCGGAATTAGCATGTGAGCGTGAACCGATTGTAAATGCAATGGAAATTCCACATCTTTATGCATTTCAGAGGTGGCGGTCCTAATGAGACTCTCTAGTTTGACTCCAATATTTGCCTGTAAGAATACAGCGAGTTATTACAGACTTTTGAGATGGTTGCAAAATGGCGGTAATGAGAGAGGAGCGATCCTGCCCGCGAACGGCGATGCCCGGGTCGTATTCGCCTGCCAATTAGCCCGATATTCCTCCGCTCGTGTGGCACCGTCTTGCAGTAACCCCGAACTGGCACCGATCTAATCTAATTAGATCGAGAACACAAAAATGATCCCGGACCACTGGCAGAACGCACAATAAGGGAGCAATTTATTCTCGCATGGTGTTAAAAAAGGAGGGAATGGTTGAGTGCAGGCCTGTTGTTTTTAGCAGATTGTTTCCGCAAGGCCTGCTCCATATGGTGTCGGAGAGCCCTGGAGAAGGGGGTAAAGAAGAGCAAGGGGGCAGAGAAGCTGCAAAAACAAAACTTCTCCAGTCAACCCTCTCTAAATTAAAGGGTAATGCCGAGCACACCGCACACTCAGGAGTTGTTTGTTTAAAAAGCCAAACTGCATTAATCAATGTCTTCATCTTCATCGCTAACAGCATGATTAATCTGCTGTTTTTTCTTTTTCTTTCATTCTTTTTTTTTTTTTTAAGTAATTGCCAATCCAATGAGCAGCTTTGACAGAGTGCTTCTGACCACATTGTTCACACATTGAGTGATGCCTGCACAGCTTCAGTGCACAGCAATATTACGCTTTTGGTTCAAAGCCCAGGTTCAGTTGCATAGTGTAATGCAGATCGTATTACATGTTTCTGATGCAATATTGTAGCTACTTTAACCTGCAGCACTTGCCTTGCGATCTTCTCCCCTCGGACCTTCTCAGAAGGGCCTTTTTGGCCAACTTTACCGTAGTTGAATAGCGCCTGGAGGCCATTGACAGGAGCCTCATGTATCCTGGCCGTGTCTTTGGCAAACACAAACAGTAGCCTTCTAAAGATTTCTCCATTTGTTTAGAGGAAGTCCCAGAGGCTTGTTGTTATGCTCCCCAACCCCCTTCTCTTGTGGCTATCAGATGTTTATCCTGTACAAGGAGGGCAATTTACAAATGTAAGTGTTGTCACAACACAGGGGGAGACAAAAGGCGTCACGTCAGGCAAGGATGCACCTCGGTGTAAGAGCGCCATTATTTTGCAGATTAGGAGGGTTCAGGTGAATGTGGGACTGAGAGACTGTGATTTGTCTTTCTCCGTTCAGATCGGAGTTCAGGTCTCTCGAATGTCCGGAAGTGTGTACTTGATGATCGAGGATAGTTTTAGATGTCATATAATACAACTTCAAATCATACCGTTGGGTAGGCTTTTGATAAAACTGTAAAAGACGGTCATTGTGGTATTTTTTTGTCTTTTTTCTTTGTACTAGTTGTGTTTGATAAAACACATTGCTTTTATTTGGAAGTGCTTAGTGACTGATTTCAGGCTTTAAGCAATACATTTTACACCAGTGCCTAAACAGGCATGATTTGATGAAGCAAGAAGCGATAAAAGTTTTCTTTTCTAACCTATGGAGTGTATAACCTTAATCTGTTTCTCATTGGCTGTTATAGTGCTGCATCATACAGTATTTTTGCTATGAGCTTTGTGATAGTTCCCAAAAAATTTAAAATCTGTATGTGGAACATAAATTGACATTTTAATAAAGCGTTTTTCTTGTGCATACAGTGGAAGTCAATGGAACTTCTGATGGAAACCTGTTTGGTTTCCATCATTCTTCAAAATATCTTTTTTTTTCTTTCTATTTTTTTTTTTACAGATGTACGTTTATTAATACAAGTTTAGAATGACATGATGATGAATTAACTAAATATTTCGGTGAATTATCCTTTTAATGCTACTCATATATTACGCAACTTTCAAAGTCATCTTTTCAGACTACATAACTTTCTGTTGTCACTGATATCAGTTCTTGGCGAAACACATTTCACACTACAGGAAGTGTATTGCAAAGAGGCATTGACATTTAACCTGCTAAATGTCTTAAGGCATCGGTGATCTTTCAGGTCACATATTTGAACTCATAGCGACTGTCAATCATGTGAAAAAGCACCGATTTGCCTTTGCCTTGGATTGGTGGGCGATATGCCTAAACTGACAGCGAGTGTAATCAGGGCTAAAATTGTGTAGTTAAAAAAATTACAGAAAGTTAGGGTCAAGTTTTCCAACTATAAAGGAATTTGGTCACACTTTAGATTAGGGTTCAACTATATTAAAGGGATAGTTCACTTTGAAATTAATTTTTGATGTTTTAGCTTCAAGGGCGTCCAAGATGTAGGTGTCTTTGTTTCCACAGTATTTTCAATTTTGACATTTTTCGGTCAAACCGTTGTTGTCCGTCAGTCATATAATGCAGGTATGGGGGTCCACGTCAAAGAGCATGCACAGAGAAGTCAAAATTAAATATGATTTAATGACTCGTGAATGTAAGTACACATTGATGGCCTAAGACACGAAACGAGCGGTTTGTGTGAGAAAACGAACAGTATTTATATAGTTTTTACCTCTTGTTAACACCCATGTCGAACTGATCTGAATCAGATGTCCAACTGAACCGAACTGAACCGTGTCCAACGTTACGCCGGAAGTGATCTCTCGCGTGTCTACGTCACGCATTTTTACATGGAGATTTCGGAAGTTTTACCTTTCACTAAACATATCTAGATATACGGGAAATCGCAATGGAAGACGATTCATTCACGAGTCATTAAATCATGTTTAATTTGGACTTCTCTGTGCATGCTCTTTGAGGTGGACCCCCTAAACCTGCATTATATGACTGACAGACAACACCGGTTTGACGGAAAAATGTCAAAATGTAAAATACTGTGTGTGGAAACAAAGACACCTACATCTTGGATGCCCTTGAGGTAAGCTAAAACATATCAAAAAAATTTCAAAAGTCACCTATCCCTTTAACTACAACTTTTGCTTCAATAAACTCCTATTTCCTGCTTGTAGTTGTTAAGTTTAGGTGTTGGGTGATTAAGGAATGTAGGATATGTTCATGCATTAATATGTACTTTATAAGTACTCATAAACAGCCAAAATCCTAGTAATATGCATGCTAATACGCAACTACTTAATAGTGAGAATTGAAGAAATGTATATTACTTTTTGGAAATAATGTGTTAAAGAACATGCACACTTACATGAGATGAATACTGTTCACTTATTTAGGTAACCTTCCCATTATTGCATGCTTTAGCTCGTAGACAGACCTTAAAAAGAAGTCTATGGTAATGGGCGCAAAAAAAGTAATCACAAAATTTTTCGAATATCTTTCAGGCTTAGCAAACCAGACACTAATAACTGTCTGTGGTGCGACTTCGGCCTCTGATAGGCATCAGGAAGGCAGGAGTGGGTTTACTCTGTTTGAACACAACACTAGCGAGTCCTACAAGCTCCCTCTCCCCGTCTCCCAGACTGAACTCTGCTGGCTGCAATTCGTCTTTGTCAGGGGAAGATATAGAATTAGTAGTTTACCAGGCATCCCTCCCCTCCCCATCACTACCCACACCATCCCATAACTCTTCTGGCAGGCCCAAGGAGCTGGTTCCTCATCTGTGGAGGCCGCCAGTCTCAACACCTATTATGGTCAATGGGCCTGGGTCCCTGTCAGGGCCTGCTGCCTTTTTGATTCACCACTCGCTTCGGATTCTTCCCCAGGTCGCCTTCTTTTTTCACCATGTCTCTGACTTCCAGATAGGAGATAAAATATCCATAAACAGCACTTGAAAGAGAATGTAAATGTTTATAGGCTTCCTGCAAGACTTATCTGATATTGTTCTTATTTATATGTCGGGGTCGGTTGACTTGGAGGCGGTCGTGACGGCCGAACTGGAGCCAAGCAGCTTTTAGTGCTCCTTCGGCTCGTCCCTGCCAAATGCAGAGATTTAGGCGGACAGTTGGATGGTGGAGGACCGAGCCAGTGACACCAGGCTGGAAAGTATGTGGTAACAATACAAGTATGATTAGCTTCAACCCCTCCCACCTCCTGCTACCGAAGCTTCACTCCAATGTAGGGCATTATTTGGGCAGTCATTTCTCATCCTGTAGTTATATAATGAAGAAGCAGGGTTTCTATGAGACAGCTGGGTCTTTCTCATCTGTTTGGTGCAGGCTTCAATGCATCTTAAAGGAGTAGTTCACTTTTTAAAAAAAAAACTTTTGCTGATCATTTACTCACCCCCATGTCATCCAAGATATCCATGTCTTTCTTTCTTCAGTCGAAAAGAAATGAAGGTATTTGATGAAAACATTTCAGGATTTATCTCCATATAATGGACTTCAATGAGGTCCAAACGGTTCAAGGTCCATATGAGAGTTTCAGTGCAGTTTCAAAGGGCTTTAAATGACCCCAGACGATGAATAAGGGTCTTATCTAGATGAATAAGCCAAAGCATCGGCCATTTAAAAAAAAAAAAAAGTTTACGTTTTATGAGCACAAATGCTCACCTTGTTCTGTTCTGTGATGCGCGTTCATGACTCTCCTGTTTGAACATGTTCATCAAACTGAACAAATCCTTTTTCGAGTCATTTGGTTGTCATTTTTCGAACGAAATGACTCAAAAAATGATTTTTTTTTATTTTTATTTTTTAAATGATTAATCGTTTCGCTAGATAAGACCCTTATTCATCGTCTGGAATCGTTTAAAGCCCTTTGAAGCTGCACTGAAACTCTCGTTTGGACCTTGAACCGTTTGGACCCCATTATATGAAGTCCATTATATGGAGAAAAATCCTGGAATGTTTTTCGGTTTTAATTTCTTTTCGACTGAAGAAAGAAAGACATGGACATCTTGGATGACATGGGGGTGAGTTAATTATCAGCATTTTTTTTTTTTTAAAGTGAACTACTCCTTTAAGGTAGCCTGTGATACTTTGGGCGCAGTTTTCTAATTGTTAAACAATTTCAGATCTATTTCGAATTATATTCTCTCTACATCATGTGACTGCTCTAGATTTGCACTCTGTCAACAAACCTGACACCGTACGTTACCTCTTTTCTGGCATTAGACGGAACACCAATGCACTCAGATTTCCCATGCAACATGGGTATGCCATAAATCTGCATGCTTCGACCTGCATGCTATAGCTAACCGGGGCGCTGACTCTATAGGAAGCTGTTGAGTGGAGAGCCAGGCGCTTGTGTAGGCGTCAGGGATTGGATTTGTCAATTGTGCTGATATGTTGAGGGCGATCCGAGCCCCAAGCACTTCAGTCAAGGTAGAGAGTTATTGTAAAGAGGCTAACATGTAAAAGCTCTCTAACACACAGTCATACTCTTGCATGCATTCACATGCACAGGCTTTACAGTAATTATATTTCAGATGAAAAGTGCAATATTTGCTCTTACACAAATACACAATTGCAACGAGACCAATTATGGCATTCTAGCACAGTGAAAACCACACATATGCGCACACAGACGTTATTACCTGACCTTTTCTCTGACAAAAAACATTGCTAAAGAGAAAGAAAGCAGCATTTTTTACCACCTCAAACAATGTCCACAGCTCATGTGTGAGGCAGTGGTTATACGAGTCCAAAAAGGTTTGCATGATTTCAGCAGAAATTAAATTGACCACAGTAAAATATGCAATGGAACAAACTAATTTAAAAGTGAAATATCAATGGAAATATTAACAAATTACATTAATACAGTAACATGTAGCCTTCGAGTATTGTCATTTACTCGAATTGTATTCATTTTGTGTGCACTAACACTTCACAATTTTGTCATTCAGAATGACCAGAGCAATATTTAACTGGCTAAGGCTATACATTGAAATTTACAATGATATTTTTTTCCCTGTGCAAAATTTTAGTCACATGACACATCTAGTAAACCGTAATTTTTACGGTAAAAAAACGGCAGCTGTGGTTGCCAGAACTTTATTGTTAAAAATACGGTAGGAACGTTAATGGTTTTACAGACTTTTACTTAAAATTTACAGTAATAAACCATATTTTATTATCTGATAAAATGATGCTTTACCAACCTTTTTGTAAAATATTTATTTGTTTGTACCTTTGTAACATACTGACAACCAATAATCATTGCAGCAGAGATGAGAATCACATGATCAATCAAAGGTCATCACAAGGAGTCTTCCATAGGAAGGTTAATACTTTTATACAGAAGCTGCCCAGTTTCATTCACACAAACATTAAAGTCCCCGTGAACCGGAAGTTGCAAACGATTTTTCTCCAGTACTGTGACGTATTTCCAAGTGAAATGGAATATTGAACAGGGGGCAGGGTTTTACTCTAGCGCTCCTCCTCTCCATCTCTCGCTCATAGCAAACTAACGGTTTGAGGGGAGTGGTTAAGCGTTTCCCCACCCAAGCTGTGAAACCTACGTCATCAGAAAAAGAAACCATTCCAGACCGGAAGTAACTTTTCAGATTTTGATTAAAGATTACCAAGGTAAAAATTTTTTTAATATATATTTACTTGCACGGATTAATTGTTCACCACAAGACTAGGAATATGCGCTAACAAAGTAAATAGGTTCAATTTTGATTTCACGGGGACTTTAAACACTATCATGGTAACACACATGAAATAAAAAAAAATGCAATTTACATTAATTTAACAACATTAAATGTAACATAAAACCCTAATGTACATAACTGATTAGAAAAAAAAAAAGAAAACTATGAGGAACCATAGTTATTTCAACAAAAATACATAAAGTGTGAAGTGTGAACAGGGAATTGTGGGAATGCCAATTTACGTTTCTTTCACTGTAAATTATACAATGAGTTGTTCTTTTTCACTTTCAAAAACTGTAAATTTAATGGTATTTTACAGTAAAAATATATCCCAGTTATTTACCGTAGTACGGAAACTTTATGTTAACCAATTGACAGTTTTGCACTTTAGCATTTTACCGTTAAAATCACAATTATTTTTTACAATACTGAAATACTGTTATACTGTTTTTAATTTTAGTATGGACTATTTCTGTATGGTTTTATTCAGTACTGACTTTTATAGTCACTACTTTTGACATCCCTAACTCACAACTATCTTTCACATCACAGGTGATCAAGCGCTTAAATCCTGCAGGAGTTTTCCCCGTCTTGAGCAGGACATGTTCCCCAAGCCTAATGATATGCAACCTACTTCTCATGGTAAAACGGCAGTGTGACGGACAGTTTGTGTTATAGATAGCGGTGACTTCAGACCTCTGCATGTCTAAGGTATCATCTCCGTCCTCAGTTTACTTCAGCCGTCTTGTTTGGGATGCCCTTTCTGCTAATAGTATGAATAGCTTGAGACCTAGTCGAGAGCAAACGAGGGGGCATATTTTTCCGCCTTCAGGTCATGCTCCTGCTTTCGATTTCTTTTTATTAGAAGATCCGGTACTTTTTCAGTAACAAGTAACTCTTGGTGCATTGCAGCACAGAAATGAGTTGTGCTTCAGTAAGTGTCGAATGAGGCAAAGTTCCCATGATGTGAGAGCGACAGGCAGATACGTCTTTGCATAAGGATCACAGATGGTATCAGAGGGTGTGGTTGTTTCTATCAAACAGCTCTGATGACTAATCGGTCCCAAGGCTATATGGCATTTGAAAGGAGAATTATTGTACAGCACTAAGTAAATAGAGGAATCTTGTACAACCAGTGGGGTTGAACTGCATCTCTTGACATAGAAAATACCCTTCGCACAGCACAAATGACTTGATGCTTGATTGTTGGCCGTGGTGAAAAAGCCATGTTTACTTAGGCAGTGCCAAGTGTCCCAGGTAACCTAGTGTGTGTACAAGGGTGGAGATGCGAACAAGTAGCAACTTACAAAGAATATTGTGTGTGTGTGCGAGTAGGTTTATCTGAACTGTTTGTGAACTACACATGTTCAAAGACCTGCCTGTACTTGGCGTCAGCAGCTTTCCTACTGATGAATCTCAAGGTTAAAGCCCTTATTGGTATGTTAAGCGAGTCTTTCCACACATGATTGTGTGCAAATATTTAGTTGGAGATGCCAGGTGACATACCTGACTTTCTTGAAAAGCACTTAACTGTGGCTAATCACTTCTGATCACATTTGGAGTCTCTCCAGAGAGGTGTCAGAGAGAGACTCTATTACAACACCAGGATCTGCCTTTGGTTGTGGTTCTCTGGGCAATGTGATGAAGATAATTTTTTTTTTTTTCCTACAGTAGCTTGAAAAGATTTCCTCAGCAAATGACATTTTGTAAACGATGCTGCAGAAATAACCTTTGGCCTTTCACATTCAGCCAAACCAAGTGATGTTCCAGGTGTTTGTGGGAAAATGTTGATTATCACAGTTTTTTTTTATTACGGTAATGGAAGTATACATGTTTTTGTTATTTTAAAAAAGAAATAAAAATGTACACAAATGTAGTTAAAAATGTACCGATACGTAGAGATGCACCGATTACAATTTTCTAGGCCAATTCCGTTTTTTAGAGTTTGACCTGCCGATACCAATATTAGCCGATTCCGATTTCCGATTTTTCAGAGTTTGACCTGCGATACCAATATTAACCGATTCCGATTTTATTTTTTCGAACCACTTTGCAGCGCACACAAATATTTATTTTCTCTCTCTTCTTTAGTAGAATATTTTGCTTAGACCGTATAAATTACTCCTGGTGTGGGAAATTCACACACATCTAAGGCTACGTCCACATTAATCCGGATAGATTTGAAAACGGGGTTTTCGTTTAAAAACGCTCTCCGTCCACACTAGCGTTTTCAGGCGTTTTCCGACATTTCAGTGTGGATGAGAAACTTCTAAATTCACTTTACTGCGCATGCGTGAAACTTCACAAAAGCTCACTGAGATGATACAGATGGGAAAATAAATAATACCGTTATCGCACAATAACAGGATAATTTTATTTGGCAAAATATCTCACCATCACGGATGCGTCCAGGTCGCATTCAGTCACCGTATGTTTGGTCTAAAACGCAACTGCTCTCCTGTTTTGCTGCAGGACAGCAAATGTGAGTAAGCTACATTATCTGTCATCTTTGCAGTGCTGTGCTATGAAGAATGGCACATATTAAGTAACATAGAAAGTAACATATTTTAGCAATAGTGTAAAAATGAATAACACATAACAGGCACAATACCGATAAACATGAATATCTATTGGTACTACATGGATCACATGACTAAACTTATGTCATCGTTTTTGAAATACCTCCGGTTTCACTGTCCACACTACAACGCGAAAACGGCGTTTTCAAATTTATCCACTTTGGAGAGCGTTTTCCAAACGATACATTTTTGTTGACTGAAAACGGCGTCTCAGTGTGGACGGAAGGCCAAAACGGAGAGAAAAATATACGTCAATACGGCCAATTCCGGTCACCAGCCGATCAATCGGTGCATCTCTACCGATATATGAATTTTTTTCTGATACTGATAGCCTATAATTCTTTATATATGAAAGCCGATTACTGATATATTGGCAGATAAATCTGAAGTGTATCAGATGAATGAAACAATCCATTATTTATCAGCGTGAAGATATCGGTCAAATCTTCTTATTGGACCGTTAATGAGAACACATATCGTCCGATACTGATATTGTAGTGCATTGTTGTATTGTGCATCCCTAGTTTATTTGTGATGTGTCTGATGGTGTCTTTTGCATGCATCTCAAGAAAGTTTCGTGATTTTACATGGTCATGATGCAAGTACAAATAATGAATTATTACAAAATTGTTTGCGTACTTTTAAACAAATCGGAATTATTTTCTGTGCCAATCGACATTATGCAACACATGCTGTTGATGGAACTCGACTTGAACTCGGAACATTCCTTTAACTGTGACTCGAACGAAGACCCTGGGCTTTTGAAGTTTATTTTTAGACTCGCACGTAAGATATCACTCTTAGATTTACACCTCTGCTCTCAGTCTTGTTTATTTATTTACTCAAAAGAGTTCCCAGTCTCAATGGAAAGTCAGGTAGTCGGTTTAAAATGGCTAGAGCCCTTTAATGAGTTTGTGAGTGTTGCTTTAGAGAAGCCTGAGGTATGTCGCAACATTTTGTGCTTTTAACTCAGAGGGGAAATGCATCTCAAGCTGTGGTTTACTGTTGGTTTCACACTGTAGCTTCAACGGCTTGCTTTGAATAGTAAAAAAAAAATATCAGGGCAGCACAGGAGTCTCAACTTTATTTAAAACTTTCTACCTGTTCGGTTTTCTTTTTGTTAAACTCTCGTTCAATCATCTCTGGACGTCTTGTCTGGAGAATGACTCCATGTTTGGTGGGCTGCAATCAGACGTTTCCTCCTGGGTAGGACATCGGGGAGATGTCAGCTCGTAAAAACCTCATAACCATTTCAATCATCAAGGTGCAGAGAAGGAAATTAAAGCTATTGTTCTGCCTGCAGGGCCGTTTTTAACTGTCTCCGAGTCCTTCATGGGGAAAGTTAAAAAACATCACAGAGCAGGAGGTGTTCTGCAACTCCATAAACGGAGGAGTGCGAAAAGAGGAGAGCGGCCCAGAGCAGAGGAACCCGAGCAGAAGTTATTTCTCACCAGTGCCTATGGGTAGCACATTGTGCAATGAACAATCACGTCTAACTTTTCCTGTTGCTTAATAAATATATTTTTAGATGGGTGCTACAGCACTGCTTGATGTGGTGTGACTTTCCTTCTCAACTACAGAACTATGCAAAGCATTGGATGGCAATTAATTAGTAGTGCTGTTTATGTAATGACTTACAATTGGCATATTTTTGACGTCTCACATTTTAATTCAACCACAAGGCTCCAGGCGGCGCCTAAAATGTCCCAAAAGTATTATTTTGTGAGTAATATTTTTGCTGTGAATTGTGATTTAAAAAATCGCGTTTTGCGATGAGTAGCCTATCACATCTTTTGTTGTGTTGACGTATTAAAATGAGACTATGCACATCAAAATTTCAGTGGGAAAAAAAAAAACAACAACAACAAAAACGTTTCACTCTATGAGTAGGCTTAGCTTTCCATGTCAGAAAAACTTTCTTAAATCAGTCCTCATCTCTGTCGAACGCAGCTGTGCCAGAACGAGAGATAAGTAAGTCATGGACAGTGAATGATCACCCAAGTAAAAGTGCAGAAAGGCATTGTCTGTCGTGCACACAGTGCAGAGCTATGCTGGCTTGTTGTAACCTGACTTTGGGTCAAATATGGACAAACCCAAACGTTGGGTTAAAAATGTAATAAAAAAAAATAACCCAATGGCTGGGTTTGTCCATATTTGACCTAAAGTTGGGTTAAAACAACGCAGCATTTTTTAGAGTGAACCTTTCACCCCCTTCACTCTAAAAATGCTGGGTTGTTTTTAACCCAACTTTGGGTCAAATATGGACAAACCCAAACGTTGGGTTAAAAATGTAATAATAAAACCCCCGATGGTTGGGTTTGTCCATATTTGACCCAAAGTTGGGTTAAAACAACGAAGCATTTTTTAGAGCGAACCTTTCACCCCCTTCACTCTAAAAATGCTGGGTTGTTTTAACCCAACTTTGGGTCAAATATGGACAAACCCAAACGTTGGGTTAAAATGTAATAAAAAAACCCCAATGGTTGGGTTTGTCCATATTTGACCCAAAGTTGGGTTAAAACAACCCAGCATTTTTAGAGTGAAGGGGGTGAAAGGTTCGCTCTAAAAAATGCTTCGTTGTTTTAACCCAACTTTGGGTCAAATATGGACAAACCCAAACGTTGGGTTAAAAATGTAATAAAAAAAAAATAACCCAATGGCTGGGTTTGTCCATATTTGACCTAAAGTTGGGTTAAAACAACGCAGCATTTTTTAGAGTGAACCTTTCACCCCCTTCACTCTAAAAATGCTGGGTTGTTTTAACCCAACTTTGGGTCAAATATGGACAAACCCAAACGTTGGGTTAAAAATGTAATAATAAAACCCCCGATGGTTGGGTTTGTCCATATTTGACCCAAAGTTGGGTTAAAACAACGAAGCATTTTTTAGAGCGAACCTTTCACCCCCTTCACTCTAAAAATGCTGGGTTGTTTTAACCCAACTTTGGGTCAAATATGGACAAACCCAAACGTTGGGTTAAAAATGTAATAAAAAAAACCCCAATGGTTGGGTTTGTCCATATTTGACCCAAAGTTGGGTTAAAACAACCCAGCATTTTTAGAGTGAAGGGGTGAAAGGTTCGCTCTAAAAAATGCTTCGTTGTTTTAACCCAACTTTGGGTCAAATATGGACAAACCCAAACATTGGGTTAAAAATGTAATAAAAAAAAATAACCCAATGGCTGGGTTTGTCCATATTTGACCTAAAGTTGGGTTAAAACAACGCAGCATTTTTTAGAGTGAACCTTTCACCCCCTTCACTCTAAAAATGCTGGGTTGTTTTAACCCAACTTTGGGTCAAATATGGACAAACCCAAACGTTGGGTTAAAAATGTAATAATAAAACCCCCGATGGTTGGGTTTGTCCATATTTGACCCAAAGTTGGGTTAAAACAACGAAGCATTTTTTAGAGCGAACCTTTCACCCCCTTCACTCTAAAAATGCTGGGTTGTTTTAACCCAACTTTGGGTCAAATATGGACAAACCCAAACGTTGGGTTAAAAATGTAATAAAAAAAACCCCAATGGTTGGGTTTGTCCATATTTGACCCAAAGTTGGGTTAAAACAACGAAGCATTTTTTAGAGCGAACCTTTCACCCCCTTCACTCTAAAAATGCTGGGTTGTTTTTAACCCAACTTTGGTCAAATATGGACAAACCCAAATGTTGGGTTAAAAATGTAATAAAAAAAACCCCAATGGTTGGGTTTGTCCATATTTGACCCAAAGTTGGGTTAAAACAACGAAGCATTTTTTAGAGTGAAACTTTCACCCCCTTCACTCTAAAAATGCTGGGTTGTTTTAACCCAACTTTGGGTCAAATATGGACAAACCCAAACGTTGGGTTAAAAATGTAAAAAAAAAAAAAACCCCAATGGTTGGGTTTGTCCATATTTGACCCAAAGTTGGGTTAAAACAACGAAGCATTTTTTTAGAGGGAACCTTTCACCCCGTTCACTCTAACAATGCTGGGTTGTTTAAACCCAACTTTGGGTCAAATATGGACAAACCCAAACGTTGGGTTAAAAATGTAATTAAAAAACGTAACCCAATGGCTGGGTTTGTCCATATTTGACCCAAAGTAAACACATCCATAATTCTTGTTTTAATCGATACTAATATGGATTCTTTTTTCTTAAAATCTTTATTCTCTGCTGTTTTCTGTTGACGAGTGAAGATTATTTGTAGTGCAAATACGAACAACCGCCATTTTCATTGGTGCACGTTATTCCATAAAATAAAAATTTCGTCCTTGAAATCTTTAATCGAAGTTCCATAACTTGCTCTTCCTCTGAAATGAATTTCCTTTTCCGCTGATGTCTCAAATAGTTATTTAGGCAGTGTTGTTGCATGCATTTGATCTGGGTCCTTTCTAGTCTATATAGTAGTCTAAATAAGTCCCCTTGTCCTGTTTCACTCTAGCATGTCGCATCAAGGAAGTAAATTGCCACAACCAACTCAATTCACGTAAACTTTAAAAAAAAAGCAGCTATTTCTCGGGTCCTTTTAAGTTCCATGAGGTCTTTCTTCCCATCTGTCTCTCCTTCCTTTCTCTCTCTCTCTTTTCACACACACACACACACACGCATGCTCTCACACACGGTGGCGTTGGCGGAAGCCTGTTATCTGCAGTTCTCTCTAGAGCGCGTGATCCCTGGCCCTCTCTGGCAGCTCAGGGCCTGTGATCACAGGAAGCTTAAGGGAAGCAGTTGTTCTCTGTTGTCTCCGGTTCTAGCGTGCGCTGATTGAGTGCACAGGGGCCAGGTCATTCAGACAGGGGCCCGTTCCTCCCCCTCCCCCTACACACTGCCTGACTGGAAGCCTGATTTGGGAGAGGTTTGGGAAAGGCTTGGTCTAACTTCTTTCTCTGGTATAATGACACTCTGGGTTTGGCAAATTAAGCAGGTAGTTGTGAACAAGGCCATTGTGTGTTACATGCTCACATGCAAGTTTGAAAATTGTAAGAGTCTCACTTCATCAAATTATATTTTTTGCATTTTATGGCATGAATGGATAGGACAGTGTAGAGATCGGACAACCGATATTGCTGATCAGATATGTATATATTTATATGAAGAGTTCAGATGCAAAAGCCTCTAAATGCCATTTGAAATCTTCTTCTAGAATGATCATTTTTATCAAGCTTGTATATTTAAGTTCAGTGATTTCACTTAAATGGCAATGATAATTACCTATTAATTGTTATTTAAGTGAAATTTCTAAACTGAAATATACAAGTTTGATAAAAATCATCATTAAAGAAGAAAATTTCAAATGGCATTTAGAGGCTTTTGCATCTGAACTCTTCATATACATAAATGTACACAATTTTTTGTCATGAATCTCTAGATGGCGCTGTCCTTAACGCAATCTGCTTGCAATCACATTGTACTCTATACACTGATTTCACGTAGCCGTTATTTTGAAATCGAAAGCAAGGCTTTGGTTTGAAGTAAGGTCACAGGTCAAGAATGCAATGGTGTATTGTTGTGTTTAATGTAGAAATTAGTTATTCTAAAAAAGTACATGCATTTCTTTCATACTTTAGACTATATACAGTGAAATTCATGTATAAATATATATTTTTTATTTATATATATTTTTTTAATATATATAATTTAGAAACTAAAAAAAGAAGCAGGAACGAACTATATACATATTCTATATTGGATATTAAAGGGGTGATGAACTGAGAAATAAAATTTTCGTTGAGCTTTTGACATCTAAGAGGTCATCATATTATAAGAATATCCTGTAAGTTTCAGAACTGAAAACGTCCTTGTTAGTCCAATAAAAGCTTTTATTAACACTAGCCCCAGCAAACGACTCGTTTTTCAAAGTGGGGAACTATGACGTCAAAGAGGATAAAACTACTTCAACATGGCCAGTTTAGCCCCGCCCACCGATTCACACATTACTTGCATAGCTAAATAACATAGATGCCTACCTCGTAATGACAAACTGGATCCAGCTACCGAGCAATAAGATACATAAGAAGTAGTATAAACAATTAACAATAACTTGCCTCGCTGTCACGGGCTGAAGTATTGCTCTGCGATTCTGGGTCGAACATGTATGGGCGAATCATTCGGGTTGCCATTTTACAACATTGGACGTTTTCAAAACAATTACCCCCACATGCATCGACGGGTGAGTTGAAACTCATTATAATATGCGAAACTGTTATCCACTCACAGCAGTGGGCGTTTACTTCCAAATCTTCAATTCGAGACGCCCATAAAAAACAAGTGTTTTTCAGCTAGGCTCAAAACTTGGGTAAAAAATAACCTATTACTTATTCATTTTGATGTTTTTGAATGCAAAAACCAAGCGAATGTCATAAGTTGATCTCAGACAACTATAAAAAAATAAAAAAGCCAGTTCATGACCCCTTTAACATCCAATGGTGTAAATCGCGGCAGCAGCTTCAGGTTGGTAGTCCAAGGCATTGTTGTTTATCTTTACTTCCGAGGTTCTTTGCACCGGAGCCTCGCTTTCGATTTCAAAATGGTGGCTGCGTTATATCAGCGTATTGGACACGGCTGATTGGTTCCTGTTGTTTCAGCAGCAAATGAGCTTGTTGAGTGTCAGCATAGCAGAAACCCTCCACCTTCCCCAGTTCCAACTTCCACCTATATAGATCTGCTACTGGTTATTAATGCTATTAATGTATGCTGTATTGTACAGCATCAGTGTGTCTTACTTGCTCACAGTGTGTCATGGAGGTATTAGCATTAGCAAGTTCTGTCCTTAAGGGCATAAAAAAAAAGTTTGGTTCCGGTTGTTTGTCAGTTGAGGTCATGGGTCGGTAGGAGATTATTTTTTTTATTTCTCACTGGCAGTAAGAAACATTGGAAAGATACTTGGCTACTTATAAACATAACACTAAATCGCCAATAGGTGGCGGCAGGCGGCCGTATTAATGAGTGAGTCATTGATTCATTGATTCAAACGATTCATTTAAACGGTTGATTCATTCAATAATGAGACAGATGTTAATGAATGGGTCATTGAATTTTTGACTCAACCGATTCGTTCAAAATGCCGAATCATTCAGTAATGAAAACAGGATGAGTGTTCCTGTGAGATTTGCCATGGTTCTGCTGTGATTTTTGCTGCTGAAACAACAAAAACAGCCAATATTGCATCTAAAATGTAAGTGACTAAAATTTTATTGTTTATTGAACTGTTGTAGGAAATCAATGTCACATTTTCAATCGTGATGGTATTCAGGAAAAATAATTGAGGCTGCTTAACACATATGTTAAAATATAGCTACACATTCAGATGTTTTATAGGCACTATGTTGTTAACTGTGTGTGTGTGTGTATGTGTGCTGCGCTCATGTGTGTAGATTTCTCCTCGAGAGGCTGCGCGAGCGTCAACAGCGCAACCTCACCGTCAGTAGGCTAACATTTATAATCCACAATTGATCGCAACTTACAATAAGTTTAATAAAATCAGAATCATTCTCTGGGTTTAGTGATTCCCTAGTTATTATTTTTTTGTTTGTTAATGATGTTCTAATCAGGCTACTTGTCCGTTTCGAGCAAGTAAAATTCTCTTTTACTTGTCCTTCAAAATTCCATTTGCCCCGGACAAGCGGACCGGGCTCTGGAGATACGAAGTTTTGGATTGCATAAAATAATAAAAGAAACGAACAAATACATGGCGAAAGAAGTGGTAGACAGCAGAAGAGGGAATTGGGATTTGGGATGATGTTTAATGAAATTTGGGAGGCGGATGGAGGTTACACTTTAACGTATCATGTGGCGTGTACGTGCCTAATGCATGCATTTGTATGTGTGCGTATATGAATAAAAGTGTCCTAAATGACCAAAAAAAAAAAAAACCCAAGACTTGTATATGTATTATAGTTCAGTTTGACGAACGATGTGTGAAATAGTTCGCCTCATAGTTCGAAAAGTTTTTTTTATTGGTGTATTTATTTAATTTTCATTATTTTTTCCCCAAGCTCATAAAATAAATTTGGGTCGCACATAATTGGACAGGGTCGGTCGGAAACCGGAACCAAACAATTTTTTTATTTTTTTATGCCTAATCTGTAGCAGCTGCAGATCTATTCCGGCAAGACCAAATATTGTCATATCCATTAGGCTACCGTACCAAAAACCCTTGAGTTGTCATTGCAGAAATATACTGTAATTCACTTGATTTTAAAATGTTTTTAAGGGTTAGTCATTGTTAACTTATCACTATTTTCATTTGAATTAAACATTTTCCAAAAGTAGGGCTGCTGAAGTTTATTATAAAGTTAACAATAATTGACTAACCCGACTAAGATCAGTAGTTATGATGAATCACTACTGACAGATGTTATTATTTATTTCCTCAACTGAGAGAGAGAGAGAGAGAGAGAGAGAGAGAGAGAGAGAGCAATGCAATGTTTGCATGCCATTTTGTTCCTGTTCCTGCACATGAATGTTATATTGTTCTGACATTTCAGATCTATAATTTATTGTGCTGCTGTTATGTTCAAAAGTTGATATGTTGTTTGTATGTTTTTGAAAGAAACACTCTTATGCGAGAGATTCTTTAACAGAAAGAGCAGGATTTATTTGAAATAGAAATCTTTTGTAACATTACATCACATTACATTACAACATTACATTTGTAACATCACTTTTAGTCAAGTTAATGTATCCTTGCTGAAGTTTCTTTCAGAAAAAAAAAAAAAATTCTTTCCTGATCCCAAACTTTCGAACGTTGACACGATACAGAATTCAACGAATATTCAGCATTTGATTACAAAAGCAACTGGTAAATCATTAATATTGCAGCTTCCTCTATATTCAGATGCCACATTGGGATGTCTGTCAGCGTGTTGTGGTTGACTGCAACAGGTTTGCATGTTCTGCAGTTTGACTTTAGTTGAGTTGATTGAGAGAAGACGTTGAGGGAGGTGGGTTAAAACTCGCCAAAGGCAACAGTTTTTGGTGGTGCGTCTTTGATGTGAACGACTTCTCATGAATAAACATGAAGGGGGGTTGTGTTGGTTGTATTGTGTACCGTTGACACGCCACGTAAAAAAGGGAAAAAAGTCACAGAGAGGCAGTTAGTCACGGGCCCTTCTTATTGAGCACGTCACCCTTTCACAAGCTGCCCATGGAAGGAAAACAGGGAGTGAAGAGAATTATGGGAAAAGCTCTTTATGTCTGACATGCCAACCCCTCCTCTCTCTTTACTCCACAAACACACTCTCTCTCTCTGTCTCTGACGTTTCTCTGTCACTCTTGTACGTTCTCCCTCTGGTATACTGAAACGTCACGTTGCTTAAGGTGAGGGGACTTCCTGTCGCTGAGTTGTGTGTTTCCAGGCTGGATGACTTTCATGCAAAGTAAACACGGTGGAATGAATGAAATCATCCTTCAAAAATCAATGCGCAGCAGTAATTAAATGTGAAGATAAAGATGTACAGCCAAAAATTTGTGAACGTTTTTGAGGTCTAATTTTGTACACTGTAAAAAAAAAAAAATATTGTTGGTTTAACTTAAAGTAAGTAACCTGGGTTGCCTTAAAATTTTAAGTTGATTGAACTGGAAAAAGTGAGTTAATACAATGAAGGAGATTAATTTAATCATCAGAAACTCAAAATAATAAGTTATCTCAACTAAATAAAATATTATAAAGTTGATTTGACAAAAGAAAATATGTTGTGATAACAAATCTTGAAAATATTTTTTTCTTTAAAAAAAGTGATTTATACTATTATTCGGCAAGGAAGCATAAATTGTATCAAAAAATCATTTTTTTAATACCCTAAAATACTTGTATTTCAAATAAACACTGTTCTTTTGAACGTCATTCATCAAAGAATCTTGGGGGAAAAAAGGAGAAAAAAAATGAATCACCAGTTTCATCATATTAGATTTTTTTCTTTCTTGAATTAAGGATCATGTGACACTGAAGACTGGAGTAATAATGCTGAAAATTCAGCTTTGATATACAGCTTACTATACATGCACATAGAAAACCGATATTTAAAATTCTAATATTATTTCATAATGATGTTTTTACTTTATTTTTGATCAAATAATTGTAGCCTTGTAACTGACCCCAAACTTTTGAACGGTATCTATTTTTTCCTTCCCTGTAACTTAGGAATAAAAAAAACAGTTTTAATGAGGAACACCATAGTCCTCTTTGCTGTTATTTCTCCCCCTTTTTTCCCTTTGAATGCTGATATTTCAAAGTCAGTGGAATATTGGGCGCAGCGTAGATCGGCGTTCCCGGACATCTGTATGGAGACAGATTTTGGCAGTACACGCCTCCTTCAAAGGCCTTAGTGTTGCAGTGGCAGTATTCGTTTTTTATCTTCCTCCTCTCGCACTTTGAGGACGAGAGCAGATTAGTATGCCATTCCACACACACACACACACACACATACACACCCTCTGAAGAAAGCCCTGTGTTCTGGCAGGCCTGTTGATTTATTTCAGTCTCTAAAGATGTCTCCTCACTTCTTGTTTACATTAAAGGTTGAATCTCTTGTGAGACGCTGCCTACGTTCTGCTCTCTATCGTTTCATATTCAACTCTTCCATGTGTATCCTGATTTTTGCAATCTGTTGACGACTAGATGCTGCTTACGAGAAACTGAATGGATGAGATAATTGAAAAGAGATTGTGGTTGCCTTGGTAATAACCTTCTGTGTTTGTGTATCATTTGTGTTTCACCACTGGACAGCAGCATTAGTAACATTAGACTTTAAGTTAACGGTGTGAATGCAGCGTATGGGGCCAAAAACTGAAATGTGTGTTATTATGCAGACGTGTATTATAGAAAATGTGTTTTATTGTGTGAAAGACCCATTGATAGTTTTATTCCCACTTGTGTGAACATTGATGACATGTTTGTGCTAGTGTACTCCTAAAAGTTGACAAAATAGCCTTTGCTTGTTTCCTCCAAAACGAACCAATAAGTATTGTTGACATTGTGCACTACACAGACTTTTATCCAATCAAATACTGTGCTCTAATACACCTGCAAATCATGGTTCATGACTGTAACATAAAAAAACAAGCCTATAGAGTTTAACAGTCTGTTCCGGAAGTAAAATCTCTGTTCATTTTCTCCATTGGGAAATTATATTTTAGCAATCGTTTATAAACTTTTTAAAGATCAGATTATTTCAGCTTTGTTTTAAAATAATCATGTTTAACAGTGGAATTTGTAGTGAAAAACTACATTACCCATGATGCTTTACAGAAACTTCCACTAATCAGAGTTGAAACAAGCAAAATATGCTAAAAGATCTCATTAGCTCCGCCCACTGTGAATGATGTAATCGAGTCAGTCTTCCTATGCTTCCAAAATACTTATATATACAGTATATATATATATATATATATATATATATATATATATATAATATTTCACAATATATACTGTATGTAGGCCTAATCGACATTAGTAAATGAGTAGTTTTATATTTCTTCATAGTTTTTAATTTCGATTATGCTGCTTCATCATGGGATTGTAGTTCTTTCCATCACTGAAGCCATTAGGTACATGGTCTTGTACATTTATATTTTTGGCTGATTTTCAAAACCCTTCAAATCAAATCAAAGTTTGTAATGTTATGATTCTCCTCATAGCTGTTTGGCTTGCTTCATGGCTTATAACGGTTTAATGAAGACTTTATTTGAAATCCCTATGGGAGAAATGAATGGAAAAAAAAACAACTTCCGGAACCACTGAAAAAGAGGGTGCGCACTCTTGCACTTTATTTTATTATTTTTCATTTTTTTATTATTTTTTATTTATTATTTAAAAAGGGACTGTTCTGATTTATATCACCCACCCAAACCCTGTTTTAAATCACTGATAGATGCAAGCAAATGTTGTTCTTAACCTGTCATTATTTTATTTGTGTTTTATTTAAATTAATTTGCTTTGCTTTATTGTTTGCTTCGTATTTCCTTCCTTTCTGCCTTCCTTAATTCCTTAATTCCTTCCTTCATTCCTTCCTCCCTCCCTCCCGCTCTTCCTTCCTTCCTCCCTCCCTCTCTTTCTTCCTTCCTTCCTAACTTCCTTCCTTCCTCCATTCCTCCCTCCCTCCCTTCATTCCTCCCTCCCTCTCTTCCTCCCTCCCTCTCTTCCTCCCTCCCTCCCTCTCTTCCTTCCTGCCTTCCTTACTTCCCCCTCCCTCTCTTCCTTCCTTCCTTCCTTCCTTCCTTCCTCCATCCCTCTCTTCCTTCTTTCCTTCCTCCCTCTCTTCCTTCCTTCCTTCCTGCCTTCTTTCCTTCCTTCCTCCCTCCCTCCCTCCCTTTCTTCCTTCCTTCCTTCCTTCCTAACTTCCTTACTTCCTTCCTTCCTTCCTTCCTCCATTCCTCTCTTCCTTCCTGTCTTCTTTCCTCCCTCCCTCTCTTCCTTTATTCCTGCTTTCCTTACTTCCTCCCTCTCTCCCTCCCTCCCTTCATTCCCTCCCTCACTTCCTTCCTTCCTTCCTTCCTTCCTCCCTCCCTCTCTTCCTTCCTTCCTTCCTTCCTCCCTCTCTTCCTCTCTTTCTTCCTTCCTTCCCTTCTTCCTCCCTCCATCCCTTCCTCCCTCTCTCTCTTCCATCCTTCCTGCCTTCCTTCCTCCCTCCCTCCCTCTCTTCCTTCCTTCCTTCCTTCCTTCCCTTCTTTCTTCCTCCCTCCCCCTCCCTCACTTCCTTCCTTCCCCCTCTCTTCCTTCCTTCTTTCATTATTTTAAGCACAGTGCACACTAATATGAGTTGTCATGATGTGTTGAGACGGAACGCTCCTGCTGTCTCTCGATGCATGTTGCCTGTTGCATCCTCAAAGTCACTTATTCGCTGCTACTTTTTCATTCAGTTTCTATGGAAATGTCTGCGTACTGGATTGGCTGTTTCAGATCACACGGAAGATCTGCAGACGGACCAACAATAGCCTGCAATGAAAATAAAGTAAATGTAATTTAATTAAAAAGGAAGGTTCTTCCAAAGCGTGCAATGCTTTTATCTGCTACTGTCGGGAATTCACTCACGGTAATCAGTGTAACTGTAAATTTGTATTACTTCACTCATACTTTCAATGAAAGAAAACTCTTTTTCAAATGTATGGTGTAGAGAAAAGTCCTGTATCTGAAGAAGAAAAATAAAGCACTTAAAAGAAATTGACTCAATGTCACAGCTTGGAAGTTATCTCGCTTTAGAGGCAATTATTTCTTTGCCATGTTTTAGCCCAGGGTCAAATCAATGTGACACACAGCCACATGGTTTATGTGAAAGTATGTGTATTCCCCGATTTGGGAGGTGGATATGGGTGATGTGGAGTGACTCAGAGCCCAGTTCCTCCTCTTGACATTTCGCCTTAATGATAATTAATTGCACTGCTTCTATCTAGCATCTCACATATGTGTTTTCCATAGACCCTCCGCATGCTTGAAACTCTGCTCCACTCACAGACAGTAATGTGATTTATTCCTAATGTTACAAACGAGATTAAACTCCTCTGGAAGATGGATCGGGGTCCTTCGAGTCCTTTCTCGCCGCAAAAGTCTGTGGCGGTGACATCATAAAGGATGGGAGGAATAATAAAGGAGACTGTACAAGGTGGATTGTGGGATAGCTGGGGGAACACTTTTATGACGACTCGCTCTTAGACGTGACCGCACACACATGGTATGCCTGACGGATCCGAGTCGGGGCTAATTGCCATGTGTGCTGTTGAATATACCATTGTTAGGATGGAAAGCAAGGCCTGTTTTGTTTTAAAGTGACGTTTTGTGCTTTTTTTCTCCTTTTGTAGCCCCATAAAGTTGATTATCGGTAAATCCCAGTACATGCAAGTAAAAACACAATTCTTCTATTTGAGTTTGTTAAAGTTTAGCTCTGCCGCTGCTGCACCAGTTGCTCATTTAGAAATGAATTCCTCTTCCAGCCATGACAAAAAGCAATTAGAGCGTATAGTTTCTCTCTATTTTTTCCCTGTCTATTGCTTCAATTTATGATGCCGGTAAATAAAGGATGCAAAATGAGTCTCATCATTTTAGATCTCGGGGAACTCAATATTTCGGCTGACTGATCAGCGGCGCGCATGTGCCCGTGCAAATGCTTTAGTATTTATATGAGGGAGCATCAGCATGCATGTGTGTGTGTGTAAGGTTTGTTATTTAAGTCTTCACTCAGATCCAGCTGAGACGGATTGAAAGCACGGGCCTGAGTTATGAAGGGCGGTTTGGGTGATGTATTTTTAATAATCGTACTTTCTGGGTGGAGGATCTCTGCGTGACCCAGCGCTCCATGGGGTCTTCCAGCTGTGTGTGTGAATCTCCGCTTCCACGGGATCCTCCTGGGACCGGGATTATATCTAAACTCACAATGAAAGGCTGTAGGACACAAGTCTGGGACTGAAATAAAGCAGATACGGGCTCGCTCACGTAATTGGTGGTTTGTTCAGTATACTCAGAAATGGTTCACTTGGACATGAACATGCTGTCATTATTTACCCATATTGTTCCAAAACAGTATGAGTTTCTTTCCTCCTCGGAAAACAAACATTTATAAAATTGTACAGGCCACTGTTTTTCATACAGTTGAATGGGGAATGAAGATTTCAAACTTAAACAAATAATGCAAAAAGTGTGATTTTTCACATATATATTAGAGGAAATAGTGCAATGTTTTTAATGAACTTTTTATGTCAGTTTTATTTAAAGGGATAGTTTAAAAAAAAAAAAAAACGTTTGCTGATAATTTCCTAGCCCCCGTGTCATCCAAGATGTCCACGTCTTTCTTTCTTCAGTCGAAAAGAAATGAAGGGTTTTTGATGAAAACATTCCAGGATTTTTCTCCATATAATGGACTTCAATGGGAACCAAACAGTTCAAGGTCCAAATGAGAGTTTCAGTGCAGCTTCAAAGGGCTTTAAACAACCCCAGACGATGAATAGGGGTGAATCTTATCTAGGACCCTTTGAGTCATGACTCAAAAAACTCAAAAAAGATTTGTTCATTTTGATGGACGAGTTTGAACAGGGGAGTCACGATCAACACAGAACAGAGCAAGGCGAGCATTTGTGCTTATAAAACTTAAACTTTTTTATTTATTTTTGAAATGACCGATCGTTTCGCTTGATAAGACCCTTATTCATCGTCTGGTGTCGTTTAAAGTCCTTTGAAGCTGCACTGAAACTCTCATTTGCACCTTGAACCGTTTGGACCCCATTGAAGTCCATTATATGGAGAAAAATCCTGGAATGTTTTCTTCAAAAACCTTCATTTCTTTTCAACTGAAGAAAGAAGGCATTGGACATCTTGGATGACATGGGGATGAGTAGATTATCAGCAAAAAAAAAAAAAAAAAAAAAAGTGAACTACTCCTTTAATGACTGACTATATTATCTAGGTTTTATGAAATAGTCTTTATAAGTTAAGTTGAGAGTTTAATAGGTTTACATCAATATCAGTTCAAACTGTGAATTCAGTTCCATGAATCATTTTAATTTATTGATGTCATCATGCGGTGTGATGTATTAAAATGTTTTGGTGACTATTTGTAGTTGGTGTATTTAAGCTAAAATGAATAAATATTATACTTATTTTAATGAAAAGTTATTTGGAAAAAAAACATGCCTTGACTATTTTAGCTAGACTTTTATACATTTTTTGAAAACTATTTCAAAGTAAATGCATAAATGTCACAGCCTGCCCTATTTAACAGTACATTAATCACTCATAGTTAAAGGAAGGTTTTATCATCTTCCCAGTGTGTGTGTTTTAAGCACACTCATTAAGCAATAATCTCTAACTATGCAACATCTTGACATACACTCTAAACCAATGCAACTGTAATGAACGCACAAAAAATATTAGATTTCCACCCACCACCTGGACGCTGTCTCAGTCAAACCCCACCTCTAAAAGTGTCATCGGCGCTGACCAGACGCCCACATTACTGAGGAAATCCCCTGTATTTGTTGTTGTTTTTGAAATGGGATCTCCTAAATGGGTTTGACAATGAAGATGACATATGCACTGTGTGTACGTGGCCGGCCCTTTTGATACTAGAGATGGGCCAAGAGGAAGCTGGCCAGTGCTGAGTTCTTCACAGACGCTTGTGGATATTTTATGCATTTTAAGCACAACATTAGTTTACTGTTCAGCAATCTGCTTTTCATCTTCAGTTCATTTTAGATCATTTTGATGTTGTGAAACATCCAGTGGATACCAGTTGGATGATGCTGGAATTTTTGTTGGATTTGGATTTGGATTTGGATTTGGATTTGACAGTTGTATACATATGAAGAGTTCAGATGCAAAAGCATCTAAATGCCATTTGAAATTTTCTTCTTTAATGATGATTTTTATCAAGCTTGTATATTTAAGTTCAGTAATTTCACTTAAATGGCAATGATAATTACCTATTAATTGTTATTTAAGTGAAATTACTGAACTTAAATATACAAGTTTGATAAAAATCATCATTAAAGAAGAAAATTTCAAATGGCATTTAGAGGCTTTTGCATCTGAACTCTTCATATATTATATAGTTAACACTTTAGTTTAGGATCAAATTGCGTATTATCATGCATATTACTAGGATTTTGGCTGTTTATTAGTACTTATAAAGCACATATTAATGCCTTATTCTGCATGACCCAATACCTAAACTTAACAACTACTTACTAACTATTAATAAGCAGTTATTAGGAGTTTATTGAGGCAAAAGTCATAGTAAGTTAATAGTGGGAATTGGACCCTAATCTAAAGTTTTTCCATAATTTATCTCTTTCTTTATAATATATATGTATATGTTTTAATTTCTGAATTTAATTTGGATTTTTATGGGTCTATATATGAAAAAGTAGTTTGGCATGATCTGTTAGTATTGTAACAAAACTGATTATTAATATTTGAAATAAAGTTTACCAAATCAGAGTTTTGTTTTGCAAACAACATTACTTGGACTGACACTTTTGTTTGTCATTGACTCGTGTAGTAAATACATTTTTTGACCATCATTCGTGCTTTTTTTCATTTGCAGTTTATCTTGGATCATACTGATGTCATAATAATTACCCAAATATTAACTCAGAAAATGCGGGAAGCAGTTACGCCTGGCTCTGTGTGTGATTTGACATGTTTTAAAAACGTATTTATAATTTTATTTAGAGCTTTTCACACACAATACATGCAATTGACTCATTGTGTTCTTCAGCATGCAGCATTTGCATCAGCCGGTGGCCCGGCGTGTTAAATCTGTTAATTGAACGATCCTGAAGCGTTGTTCCTGTCATTGAGCGCTTGAATGTTGGGTCGCTGCTTTGTCACTTTTGTTTGTGTGTACAATACTTTTTTGTGTGTGTATATGTGTGATTTAAAGCACACAAAGCTTTTCCATCACCATGTCAAAATGACAGTGATGAAGTGCCTGTCGACAGGTAGTTTTCTCTGATTAAAAAACAACTGTCAAAACATAATATAGTAGCTTTTAATCATGTGGCTGATGACAGCAATTGGCAGCATTGTGTTCATTCTCTTCTCCAACACCCCCTTATTCACTAAGTAACACACACTCTCGTACACTGTCTGATTGTAAGATAGTCGTAGTAATAATCACTTATATTTGAGCTTTGACACCTGCCATTAGTCAACATTAGCTGAAGAGTCTCTGATCACTCAAGGGACAGTCCTGTATTCAGACAAGTGCCGCGGTCCACACTTTAAAAAATGCTGGGTTGTTTCAACCCTACTTTGGGTCAAATATGGACAAACCCCAGTGCTGGGTTATTTATTATTTTTTTATATAAAATATTTGACCTATGATTTCTCCATATTTGGCCTAAAATTGGGTTAAAACAACCCAGCATTTTTTTAGAGCGTAACCTTTCACCCCCTTCACTCTAAAAAAGGCTGGGTTGTTTTAACCCAACTTTGGGTCAAATGTGGACAAACCTAGGTGTTGGGTTATTATTTTTTTTATAAAATGTTTGACCAAAAATTTCTCCATATTTGACCTAAAATTGGGTTAAAACAACCCAGCATTTTTTAGAGGGTAACCTTTAACCCCCCTTCACTCTAAAAAATGCTGAGTTGTTTTAACTCAATTTTGGGTCAAATATGGACAAACGCAAACGTTGGATTTAGAAAAATTGTAACCCAATGGCTGGGTTTGTCCATATTTGACCCAAATTTTGGATAAAACAACCCAATATTTTTTTTATAGTGTAACCTTTCACCCCCCTTCACTCTAAAAAATACTGGGTTGTTTTAACTCAATTTTGGGTCAAATATGGACAAACCCAAACATTGGATTAAAAATGCAATTTAAAGATATAACCTAATGACTCGGCTTGTACATATTAGACCCAAATTTTGGTTAAAACAACCCAATATTTTTTAGAGTGTAACCTTTCACCCCCCTTCACTCTAAAAAATGCTGTGTTGTTTTAACTCAATTTTGGGTCAAATATGGACAAACCCAAACGTTGGGTTAAAAATGCAATTAAAAATTGTAACCCAATGGCTGGGTTTGTCCATATTTGACCCAAATTTTGGTTAAAACAACTGAATATTTTTTTTATAGTGTAACCTTTCACCCCCCTTCACTCTAAAAAAAATGCTGGGTTGTTTTAACTCAATTTTGGGTCAAATATGGACAAACCCAAACGTTGGATTAAAAATACAATTAAAAATTGTAACCCAACGGCTGGGTTTGTCCATATTTGACCCAAAATTGGGTTAAACCAACCCAGCATTTTTTAGAGTGTTGCTTTTTTTAATTAAGATTGTTCTGTCCTTTTAATAAAACATATTCTACTTGATTAAGTAAGTTCTTGAGTAGGCACAATAACAGAAGAGGCGTTTAATTTGGAAAGGAAAGGAGGAGTTGCGGCTGGATAATAGTGAAGTAGAGATTTGAATCGACTGGTACAGGAACGCAGCAAACGCCTGGATCTATAAAGCAGATTATTCGGTTTCTGATGGCGGCCTGGAATGTCTCACTGCTTTCCCTGCAAGTTTTAATGTAATTATGCACCATCAGGTATTAAAAACTTTTCTCGTCCTCCCACTCCATTCCTTTTTCCCATTCTATGTTGGTTAAGATGCGTCGTAGTATTGGATCCTGATACCTTTATTCTCAGAAAGGAAAATGAGAAAGTGAGTCTAGTTCTGTAAATCAATGGCTCTCTCCAATAGTAGCTTAATATGTTATACAAATTTAAAATTAAGTTAACTTAATCCACAGTTTATTAAACAGAAGCAGGGATCACATCGCTTAGATTTAAACTGATTTGACTGATTTATTGAAAATCCCCTTAAAATAAGATTTTGCTCACAAATGCTCAGTTATGATAATAATGGCTTGTGGGTCGCAGCATAACTAAAAACATGTATATTCACGAGGCTTGGGAATCAAGGTTTTATGATTGTGGTTCTCATTCGCCTTAATGATTCTGGTTCTGTCACATATTTTAGCACTTGTACAGAAAACAGAAAAAGCTAACGTCAATCCAAACAAAAACACTTGTCGCGAGTACTTCTTTAAAATATTTTTTCTAGTCTTGTTAGAGATTCTTAGGCAAAAATGAAATCCAATAATTGCTCCAAATCACATAATAAATAATGTAAAATATGGAAATGTATCTCATTTATGCAGTGATTACAATAATGTAATATACTATATATATATATATATATATATATATATATATATATATATATATATACACTAAAAAATGCTGGGTTGTTTCAACTCAACTTTTGGTCAAATATGGACAAATTCAAATATTGGGTTAAAAATGTACAGTTTAAAGTTGGGTTAAAATTTTAAATGTTATTTTTAACCCAAAATGTATAATATATATACATTTTGTGTATATATATATAAAGTGCGTGTAGTTTATATTATATGTATATATTATACATTTTGGGTTGAAAGTTGGGTTAAAATTTTAAATGTAATTTTTTAAATCATTTTGTGTATATATATATATATATATATATATATATATATACATTTTGGGTTAAAAATGACATTTAAAATTTTAACCCAACTTTCAACTGTACATTTTAACCCAACATGATAAATAAAAAAATGAAAAAAATAAATAAATTAATAATTACATTAGTTATATATATAATGTATTTATTTTTTAATTTGTTTGTGTGGTGGTCTGCTCAAATGCTAAAAACATACTAAAATCAAACTATTCAGATTTATTTATTCCATGTATGCTTTTGACTTTTACTGGCCTTTAATATATATATATATTTCTAGGTTTTCCATGATGTTGGGACCGGTTTGCAAGGCATACAGACTAGTGTACAAAACGAACAAATGAGTAATCTTGCTGTGTGGAGCGGTAATTACTAATTAGTAGTAATTACAATTTAGTTTATTTGTCATCCTCATCAACACGTGTCAGATCATGCTGCGTCCTTGCATGTAGTGGTATGTCTTTGATTGCGTTTCTTGATATGATACAATAACGATTTGGATGTTTCATGACAGTTTAAGAATGCTTTCAATCAGCCATTAGTTACATCTGTGCTACCATCAGTCTTGCTCGCGATATTTGAATAAATATCTTCTTCAAATGCGATCTCTTTTCAGCGGTAGTAATATGACACAGACAGGTGTGTAGTTTTGAACGGGTAGCACAGAGGCTGTAGTGTGTTTAGATGCTGTAAAGCCCGAAAATCACAGAGAAGGAGATGCTGTGAGTGATTTGACAGGGTGTGGTTATATTTGTGATTAGATTTTCTCAAGACTTTTATTAACTTAGCTGTTGTTAAGGTGTGGCCCCTCTGTAAAGCATGAATTGCTTTATTTAATATCCATTTGCATCACCGGCTAAATGAGGAAATTGCTCTCGACGGTCTGTCGAAATAAGACAGGCCCCTGTTTTGTTAAATCATGAGAAACTGTAATTGCCCTAAATTGAAAGTGGCCAACACGCACACCATCTCGCAAATGCAAAATTATGTTGCCTTATGCTAAACCTTTCACAGAAATCCACTTTTGTGCAGTTTGTGCCAAAGGAAAGTCTAGTTAATAGTGCAATTTGCCTGCTATGAACAAACACGCATGACCTCATTGAGTTCTGATGGAAATTTTTTGCTATGAATCACTTTATAAATTCCTCTTTTTTCTCTCTCTCCCTATCATCTTTGATTTTGGTAACTGATTAAAATGTGTGTCCCTAAGCCACATCAGTGACATAAGTGCACAGATTTTATTCATTAAAATATCATCAGCAAAGGCCGGCACCGACATAGTCACTGATATATTAGAGCCTCATTTGCTGTTTATGGATTGTGCTGGAAGAGGAGAACCATTTCTAGGACATTTTGTCTCCGATTTTTGAAAATCAAAGAACAATCAAAAAGCTTTTACAGAGAGCAGAATTGGTGCATTGGCTCCAAAGTTGTATTTAGCACGCAAGCAAAAAGAACCACACATTGAGTGTGTTACTTGAGTAACGCTGTGTCCTAACCAGACGTGACGCCGCGACATCTTTTCCATGTTAATCAGAGTTTTTGTCCTAACCAGCCATGATGGCGATACGTAATGATTCGTTTTAGAAATGGTTTCTGTTTCTCCGACGCCGAGGTTGGAACGACAAAGTATGACGATGATAATCTCAGGTACTGATTATGAGCTTTATTTCATGTTAAAAGAATTGAATGTGAGTTTGAGTACCTTTTATAGCTGTATTGAAAGCGACAGAGGATAATTCACAAGGAAACAAGGACTTTCGGAGTATTGCATGAGTAGTTTTGCTGTTACAGGGCTTGAATTTCAGAGTGGGATTGCACTTATTGAGCATACAGATTTTGTGCGTGCATAAAGCCTCCTTGTACTAAATTGGTATATTGTGCTTAAACAGTCAAATACACAAAATAATGACTAAAAGCTGGTCTTAAAGGAGTAGTTCAGTTTAAAAAAAAACTTTTGCTGATAATTTACTCACCCCCATGTCATAGATGTCAAGATATTCATGTCATTCTTTCTTCAGTCAAAAAGAAATTAAGGTTTTTAATTCAAACATTCCAGGATTTTTCTCCATATAATGGACTTTACTGGGAACCAAACGGTTTAAGGTCCAAAAGACAGTTTCAGTGCAAACTGTTCAAAGGGCTGTAAACGATTTCAGACGATGGATACGATTTCAGTTCGTGACTCTCCTGTTTGAACTCGTTTATCAATGAACAAATCTTTTTTCGTGTCATTTGATTCATTGAACGAATGAAATGAACAAGTTGATTAGGAAAAAGGTTTGTTCATTTTGATGAACGAGTTCAAATTGGAGAGTCACGAACGTGCATCACAGAACAGAGCAAGGCGACCATTTGAGCTTATAAAACTTAAACTTTTTTTATTTTTTTTAAAAAGTGAACTACTCCTTTAAGTGAATGTTAACGCATGCGTAACAGTACAATAGATCCATGCGTCAGGTCTTAAAGTGACAGCAGCCTATATGATATGTATGGCAGTTTTTCCCCATGGTATCGATGTTAAAGTTGTGGCCATTGAAAAACAGACTCGTTAGTACCTTTGGAAAACCACTAGCCACAAAAGTTAACGTCAAGCCCTGGTAATATTTATGCATTTTTTTATGTACAGATAGACTCACGCCCAGTTCCCTTCTGACTGTGATTGCTTTCGTCTTGTGGTCGTAGTTGTAGCCTGGTGTGGACAGACAAATATCTTGTTGCTGGAATCGTATCACATTGCGTCTAGTTATTAACGTTGGTCTTCTCTTTGGCTGGTTTCCAGATATGGTGCGGAAAAAGAATCCCCCTTTGAGAAGCTTCGGCAGTGAAGAAGAGGAAGGCGAGACGGTGGCGGCCGAGGCCACGGGCCCAGAGAGCGGGAACACGGGGAGCCAGGCCTCAGAGCCCGAAGAGCAGGAGGAGCCGTCCTCTCCTGGCCCCATCAAACCAGACAGACCTGACTTGCATTACTCCAGCCACAACCTGGCAACGTCCTACTCCAGCCGCGAGGGCACTGATAGCGAACTGCTGGACTCCGCCAACTCTCCAACAACCTCTGACCCGGGTGAGAGAGTGGACGGCGAGGACGAGCGTATCGATCTGAGGCCAAACACGCGGTCGGGCGGCGTCATCGTCAGTAACGGAGAGGACACACACAGCCCACTCGTTTTCCAGGGCTCCGCCAGCCCTCGTGGTGCTGCAGTCGAAGTTAAAGTCCCTCCTGTCACTCTTCATCCACTGAGGCCGATCGGGGGAGCGGAAGACGCCCCTAGTCCTCTGGGAGCGGAGACAGGAGCACCTCCACCCACCTCGCCCAAACTACAAGACTTTAAGTGCAACATTTGTGGGTACGGCTACTACGGCAATGACCCCACGGACCTGATCAAGCACTTTCGTAAGTACCATTTGGGCCTGCACAACCGGACGCGGCAAGACGCAGAGCTGGACAATAAGATTTTGGCACTACACAACATGGTGCAGTTTACAGCCCAGTCACAGGCCAAAGACTCAGCGCGCCTCCTCGGCCAATCGGCTCAGTGCGGATCCGTGGCAGAAGCAGGGTCGCCCAGGTCCTCCGTACTCAACGGCACCTACGACGTGCAGGTAATCTCTAAGGGATGAATTGACACTATTTAATTCAGCACTTTAAAGGAGTAGTTCACTTTAAAAAAAAAACAAAAAAAACTTGCTGATAATTTACTCACCCACATGTCATCCAAGATGTCCATGTCTTTCTTTTTTCAGTCGAAAAGAAATGAAGGTTTTTGATGAAAACATTCCAGGATTTTTCTCCATATAATGGACTTCAATGGGGTCCAAACGGTTCAAGGTCCAAATGAGAGTTTCAGTGCAGCTTCAAACGGCTTTAAACGACACCAGGACATGAATAAGGGTTTTATCAAGTGAAACGAACGGTCATTAAATTTTTTTTGAAAAAAGTTTAAGTTTTATAAGCACAAATGCTCGCCTTGCTCTGTTCTGTGATGATCATGACTCTCCTGTTCGAACTCGTTCATCAAATCTTTTTTCAAGTCATGACTCGAAGGGTCCTAGATAAGACCCTTATTCATCATCCTTTAATTACTTTTCGACTGATTAAAGAAAGACGTGGACATCTTGGATGACATGGGGGTGAGTAAATTATCAGCAAAAGTTTTTTGTTAAAAGTGAACTACTCCTTTAACAATACTAAAGGTAGAGCATATGTCTATGTATATTTTATGCATTTTGGAGTTTTGCGTCATTCCTGTCGTCGCCTGTATTGAAATCAAATCAAGTCTCCCGTCTGCCCCTGCTTATTCTATTCAATTCAATTCACAATTCAAAGCAACTTTACAGAAAACAGTCCACACATTACTATTTAAAGTGATCTGTTATCAGAGATAACTAAGTTATGCATTTCAGAAATGTACATAAACAATTTAACAGTTAGCTAAATATGTAATAATTAAAGACAGAAACAATGAGCTTATTGAAGTAATGAATACTTGTTTGTTAACGAATGATTATGCGTGTTGATTCAGAGTTTGCGTATATGTAGAGCCCATTTCAGTGTCGTACGACAGCTGCCTAAGTAGAAAGCAAGGCGCCTCCTTATGTTCTGGAGCACAGCCCCATGGGTCATTAAGGCTTAAAAATGATGCATGCACATGCAACAGTGAAACGTACACAGTGCAACAGAGTAAAACCACTAGATGCATGGTAACCGTATATGATGCATGCAAAGTCATGCACACGCAGAAACTCACACACTGATAAACATGGGCTGAATTAATTCAGTCTGCATGTGTCTTAAAATAATGAATAAGCAATCGAGCAGCTCCATTGAAATTGAAATACAAGCGTCATTTGTCATATCACCTTGGTGATTTAGGATTTATAAAAACAAACAAACAAAAAATGTGAAGGAGATTAGTGTGGATCATGCTGGCACACTGTGTTTGGCTTTGTTCTGTGACTTTTGGCTGATTTATCGTGGCACCAGTCTCACTGTATCATGTTTAAATGGAGCATTATGAACAGTTGCCTGCTTTGCACATGTGCATGCACTCAATCAAGCAAGCACACAGCGCAGCTTAGAGTACCTGAGGTTTTTTCTCTTCTAATAACACCGGCCACCATCTTTTTCAATTCAACATCAGCCTGTCTACAAATTGTCGTAATACCGTATAAATTCTTAGGGAAAAAGTTTGAATAATGAGTCTATTCAGAATTCGTTCCTTGTGGAATTTTCCATGCAGTAATATCGACGACTGCGATTTCTCATTTTCCCAATGAAAAAAAAAGGGGGGGAAAAGAGCGTAGGGAAGCTGGTGTGGGGAGCCAGTGAAAACACAGCAGTCGATTTATTTTAAACGATGGGTAATGAACAGATGTCATAGTCATTTATCTGCCCAACTTTCAGCACGGTTTCACTCTTCACTTCAACAATGTCATGTTTACAATTTAAGCGGCATATTTAAGTCCAGTTTCTGCGGAAAGAGCCAAGTTTTGGATGCGTTTAGCTTAAGTCGGGTGTATGCTGGGTGGATTTTTCCCAGTTTACCAACTAGATGTAATGATGTTAATTATTGCTAACTCATTGATGAATGAAATAGTTTACACTCTAAATAATGCTGGGTTGTTTTAACCCAAAATTTGGGTCAGATATGGACAAAGCCAAATGTTGGGTTATAAATGTAATTTAAAACTTTCAACTGTACATTTTTTTAACATTTGGGTTTGTCCATATTTGACCCAAATTTGAGTTGAAACAACCCAGCATTTTTTTGGAGTGGAGTAATAATAATAATATTCAAAATATACTCTTTATATTTTATTTTATTTTATTATACACATATATTTAATGTTTATATTTAATTTTTATTGATTTAATATTATAAAATAACTCAACTAAAATTAAGTCGCAAAACTACAGTGTGCATTTTGGACAAAAATATGCATTTTTTGAACAATTAAAGGAACATTTCACCCATTGCAACATTAATTTTTATTGAAAGTGGATCATATATGTAGTCAGAATTTTTTTATTTGGTGCCCTCTTGACCGAGAAAAGACATAAAATAACCAAGGGGTGCCTATATATGAAAAGACTACATGTCCCACAATGCACAGCTCCACTAATAATTGTATTTACGTTGTGTATCACATTTATTTATTTTTTATAGATCTTTTGTTGTTATGCAGGATATTTTCTAGCCCCCCCCCCCCCCCATAATGTAAAAAATATCTTTTTGTATATTTTAAATATTCCATTGTCTGTGTCACAAATGCAGTCTGCTTACGTTTACTTTTACTCATTTTAGCAGACAAAAGTTTTAAATTCAGTCGCTCAGACAGGTGATACAGACAGAGCAACCAGCTGAGACTTTAAATTGGTCCACTTTGTATCTGTAATATGCATGTGTAGAATTACAGTCAAGCACACATTACACTTTGCAGTGGGTGTTTATTTAATCATTGCTTGAACATACAGCTCAGGGGCTGCTCAGGGGAAAGGGTCTGTCTGCGCTGTGACATTCCTTGAGTGTTTTGTCTGGAGCATGACGTTGAATTCCCCACAGTGCGTATAAAGCTCAAGACCTCCCACTCATACTCTCTTCTGACTGTGACTGCCAGCTATATATTCCATATGCATGCCTATTGGCTGGAATTTTATTGCATCTTCTTAAGCCGTTGATCTGCATGTCTTTTTTAAATTAAATATGCATGCAATTATACTGATTTAAAGGAGTAGTTTACTTTAAAAAAAAAAAAGAAATTGGCTGATAATTTACTCACCCCCATGTCATCCAAGATGTCCATGTCTATCTTTCTTCAGTCGAAAAGAAATTAAGATTTTTGATGAAAAAGGATTTTTCTCCATATAATGGACTTCAATGGGAACCAAACGGTTCAAGGTCCAAAAGACAGTTTCATTGCAAACTGCAAACTGTTCAAAGGGCTTTAAACGATTCCAGATGATGAATAAGGGTCTTATCAAGCGAAAATATCGCTCATTTAAAAAAAGAATAGCTCAATAAGCTCAAATGGTCACCTTGCTCTGTTCTGTGATCATCACGAATGAACAAATAACACATGAAGAAATCTTTTTTCGTGTCATTTGGTTCATTCAACGAACGAAATGAACAAACTGACTCTGAAAAGATATGTTCATTTTGATGAACGAGTTGAGACGACCATTTGAGCTTATAAAACTTAAACTTTTTTATTATTCTTTTTTTTTAATGATTGATCGTTTCGCTTGATAAGACCCTTATTCATCGCCTGGAATCATTTAAAGCCCTTTGAACAGTTTGCACTGAAACTATCTTTTGGACCTTGAACCATTTGGACCCCATTGAAGTCCATTTTATGGAGAAAAATAATGGAATGTTTTCATCAAAAACCTTAATTTCTTTTCTACTGAAGAAAGAAAGACATGGTCATCTTGGATGACATTGGGGTGAGTAAATTATCAGCAAAATCTTTTTTTAAAAGTGAACTACTCCTTTAAGAGATTTAATTTGGTAAAGTATCAGAACTAAAGTCACACCTGGATATTATTAATCAGAAAAGATACATTTCGTCTCTGCATGCATGGGTGCTTTACTCTTCCACTCGTCTACAGGTTTCACATGTTCCCCATCTGCTCGCTGGAGGATTTTCGAATTCTCAGCTCTGAGAAGTAATAAGAACATAAAATGTGATTTGCCTTTGTGTGGTGATAACCGCTGCCTCGGTTATTGAAAGTCTGTTGTGTGTCTTATTATATCAGACTTCTATTTCTCTGTAATCCTCTGTAACTCACGGATGATTGTTCTTTCCCTTTATCTCATTTTCTTTCTTTGTCACCCCAGGTAACGTTAGCCGGCACCTTTATCGGAATTGGGAGGAAGACGCAAGATTGTCAGGGCAACACCAAGTACTTCCGCTGTAAGTTCTGCAACTTCACCTACATGGGAAGCTCCTCTGTGGACCTCGAGCAGCATTTCCTCGCGACGCACCCCAACAAGATGAAGAGTCCACCCCCGTTCAACCCCAACCTCGACGACAAGTCCTCGACCGAGCGGAAGGGGAACTGCCTACCGCGGATTGGGACGGATGAGCAAGGAAAGTGGGCCGATCGAGTGGCGGTACGGGCCGAAGACGACTCCGTTGCTGGATACTCTGTACCAATCCGTGCATCAGACTCTCCTAGCCTCACTGAAGGTGACGCTCCTGCGGCGTATTACTGGTGCAAGTATTGCAGCTTTAGTTGCGAATCCGCCAGCGCCTCCAGGCTTCTAGAGCACTATGAGAAAAGACACGGTCAGGCGGCCGTCAGGGAGGGAAGTCCGGTGGAGAGAGACAGAAAGACACGTGACGGAAACTCACATTTACGGAAAAAAGAGAAGACTGGAGCGACGGGCGAACCGGAAACTGTAGTAACCAGTTACAATTGCCAGTTCTGCGACTTCCGTTACTCAATGACACACGGACCGGAGGTCATCGTCGTCGCTCCGCTTTTGCATCACTACCAGCGGGTTCACAGCATTCACAAGTGCACCATTAAACATTGCCCGTTCTGCCCGCGTGGGCTCTGCACCCCCGAGAAGCACCTGGGCGAGATCTCGTACCCCTTCGCTTGCCGAAAGAGCTCCTGCTCACACTGTGCTCTTCTTCTTCTGCAACTGACATCTGGAGGAACGACCCCGTCCCCGTCCCCGCCAGCTCCCAGGGGGTCCGTCACACACCTGTGTGACCAGTGCCCTTTCACCTCCACTGATATCGACTTGCTTCTCTTGCACTATGACAGCGCACACACCTCTCACACCTTACTAGAAGTCAAGCCAGAGGAGGAGGGATCGGGGGATCCAGCGGGACCAGGGCGGGATCATCCCGGAGAATACGCCTGCACTAAGTGCCATTTCTTCACTGAAGTGGAGGAGGAGATCTTTCGTCACTACAGGTAACGTTGCAGAACAGATCCATCTTTATATATATATGTATATACTCTACCAGTCAAAAGTTTTGGATCGGTATATATTTGTGATGTTTTTAGAAAGAAGTCTCTTTTGCTCACCAAGACTGCATTTATTTGATAAAAAAAAAAAAAAAAAAAAAAACAGTAATATTGTAAAATATTATTCGAATTTTAAACAGCTGGTCTCTATGTGAATATACAGAGTCCGAGCTGGGGACAAAGCAGAATTTTCAGCATCATTACTCTTCGGTGTCACATGATCCTTCAGCAATCATTCTAACATGATGATTTGATGTTCAAGAAACATTTCTCATTATTATCAATGTTGAAAACATTTTTATTTTAGGCTTCTTTAATAAATATACAGTTCAAAAGAACAGCTTTAATCATGAAATAGAAAGCTTTTGTAACATAAAAAATAGCATTTAAAAGTTTGGGGCCAATAAGAAGTTTTATATTATTTTTGGGGGAAATAAATAAACTAAATCAATACTTTAATTCATCAAGGATAAATAGTTACAGTAAAGACATTTATAACGTAACAGATTGTATTTGTGCTACAAACATGGAGTGACCCGAACCGTATGGAGCGGTATTGAGGGCGGGCTCATAGGATTGGATCTGTAAGTTACCGTCTAGTAACTGCATTTCAATTTATTTACGACCACCCATAACACTGGGTCACATTTTGATTAGTGAATTTTCAATGGCAAAATCCAGCCATTTCAATAGGAGTCTACACGAGCAGGGAACACTTTATTTTACAGTGTCCTTGTTACAGGTTATGTAGTTACTAACTGCAACTTATGCATAATTACATGCAATTAACCCTAAACCAACTCCAATCCTGAACCTAACCCTATAGTAAGAACATGTAGTTTATTATTACTTAGTGCTGAAGGGAGTAGTTCACTTAAAAAAAAAAAAAAAAAAAAAACTTTTGCTGATAATTTACTCACCACCATGTCATCCAAGATATCCATGTCTATCTTTCTTCAGTCGAAAAGAAATTAAGGTTTTTGATAAACATTCCAGGATTTTTTCCATATAATGGATTTTACTGGCAGGAAACGGTTCAAGGTCCAAAAGACAGTTTCACTGTTCAAAGGGCTTTAAATGATTCCAGACGATGAATAAGGGTCAAGTGAAACGATCACACATTTAAAAAAAAAACAAAAAAACAAAGTTTTAAGTTTTATAAGCTCAAATGCTCGGTTCTGTGTGACTCTCCTGTTCGAACTTGTTCATCAAAGTGAACAAATCTTTTCCCGAGTAAATTCGTTCATTTAGTTTGTTGAATGAACCAAATGACACGAAAAAAGATTCATTTTGATGAACGAGTTCGAACAGGAGAGTCACAAACTCGCATCACAAACAGAGTAAGGCGACCATTTGAGCTAATAAAACTTAAACTTTGTAATTTTTTTTTTAAATGAGTGATCGTTTTGCTTTATAAGACCCTTATTCATCGTCTGCAATCAACGAATGTGTTTAAAGCCCTTTGAACAGTTTGCAGTTTGCACTGAAACTGTCTTTTCGACCTTGAACCGTTTGGACCCCATTGAAGTCCATTATATGGAGAAAATCCTGGAATGTTTTCATCAAAAACCTTAATTTCTTTTCGACTGAAGAAAGAAAGATGTGGATATCTTGGATGACATGGGGGTGAGTAAATTATCAGCAAAAGTTTTTTTTTCTTTTTTTTTTAAGTGAACTACTCCTTTAAATGTATAATTACATTTTAACACGGACAGCTTAAAATAAAGTGTAACTGAAATTTCACATTAAGGTTCATCCTAGTTTTGTTGCATTTACCAACATACAGCTTATTTTGAAATTGACTTTTGTGCTTACACTATTCACAATAGACAATGGACCTTTTTTGACCTCAAGATTTTTCTAATATGTCTTAAGATAGAGCCGTTGAGTTTTGTGCTTGCAAATACCATTAAAATTATCTCCACAAACTTATTTAGCATTGGAATGCATCACATTACCTCAGTTTGTTAATTATATTCAAAATAATATTGGATCTACTTATTTCATGTTTTGATATGTTTTAATACATAATTATATTATTTAATTATAATATAAATTATATTGCATATTATTGTATACTTATATACATTTATTAAATATTTTTTAATGATATTAAAAATCGTATTGTAGCCATAGCATTGGACAGTGAAAGCAGCTGTTGATGAAATCCAGCGAGCTTGTGTTACACATTTGTTTCTGTGTTGGAGGTTTTGCTTTCGTACTGATAGATAACAGGTTTTCTTTTTTTCTCGAGCAGCTGAATAAACTGAAAATGCTAAATGTCAGGAATAACTTATCTGCAGCGGCCCCTCATTGGTTCTGATTTAGCTTGTCTATAGGCCAGGTGTGCATGTAAATGTGAGTGCTTGTTTTCATGTGTGTGTGCGCGTGCATATGTCCGTTAAGCGTGCACATGTGGGAATCTATTATACCTTTCCATTTTCTTTCTTTCCCCATCTGTGTGGTACGTACGGCCGGCGCGGATGAGTGTGGCTCTGCTTTACCTTCACATAAGATCTCAATTATTCTCCATTTTCTGCCAGAGTTTACAGGCATGTCTACATGTGCCGGTTTGAATTTACTGATAAAAATGAGTTTACTGCACCGCTGAAATCCATATGTCCGCTTGAGTTTGGCACAGTAGAAAGAGAACAGAAAGGCACTTTGCTAAATCTAATATAAATGTTGTGTAAATACACCAAACCACCTCAATGCCTCATGTGTTTGATATTATAATATACTGTGCTGTATTACGTGCAAGAACTTCGTCTGAGCGATTTCACTACTGATGTTTACACAGGTAAACGAACCCAATAGCAAAACTTTAATGTAAAACGGCCATATACAATACTTTATTTCATTGTGGTTAATGCTTTCTTATCAAATTCACTGACATATTCTTGAAATGTTGAATCTATTTTTCAACAGTTAATCTAGGACATCAAAGATTAATCAAGATTAATTGCCTCCAAAATAAAAGTTTGGGTTTACATAATATGTGTGTGTGCTGTCTACAATTATATTGTAAATACATATGCATGCATGTATATATTTAAGAGTTTATTTGCACGTAAATACTATATATGAAGAGTTCAGATGCAAAAGCCTCTAAATGCCATTTGACATTTTCTACTTTAATGATGATTTTATCAAACTTGTATATTTAAGTTCAGTAATTTCACTTAAATAACAATTAATAGGTAATTATCATTGCCATTTAAGTGAAATCACTGAACTTAAATATACAAGCTTGATAAAAATTATCATTCTAAAAAGAAAATTTCAAATGGCACTTAGAGGCTTTTGCATCTGAACTCTTCATATATATATATATACACTCACCGGCCACTTTATTAGGTACCCCATGCTAGTAACGGGTTGGACCCCCTTTTGCCTTCAGAACTGCCTCAATTCTTCGTGGCATAGATTCAACAAGGTGCTGGAAGCATTCCTCAGGGAGTTTGGTCCATATTGACATGATGGCATCACACAGTTGCCGCAGATTTGTCGGCTGCACATCCATGATGCGAATCTCCCGTTCCACCACATCCCAAAGATGCTCTATTGGATTGAGATCTGGTGACTGTGGAGGCCATTTGAGTACAGCGAACTCATTGTCATGTTCAAGAAACCAGTCTGAGATGATTCCAGCTTTATGACATGGCGCATTATCCTGCTGAAAGTAGCCATCAGAAGTTGGGTACATTGTGGTCATAAAGGGATGGACATGGTCAGCAACAATACTCAGGTAGGCTGTGGCGTTGCAACGATGCTCAATTGGTACCAAGAGGCCCAAAGAGTGCCAAGAAAATATTCCCCACACCATGACACCACCACCACCAGCCTGAACCGTTGATACAAGGCAGGATGGATCCATGCTTTCATGTTGTAGACGTCAAATTCTGAATGTCGCAGCAGAAATCGAGACTCATCAGACCAGGCAACGTTTTTCCAATCTTCTATTGTCCAATTTCGATGAGCTTGTGCAAATTGTAGCCTCAGTTTCCTGTTCTTAGCTGAAAGGAGTGGCACCCGGTGTGGTCTTCTGCTGCTGTAGCCCATCTGCCTCAAAGTTCGACGTACTGTGCGTTCAGAGATGCTCTTCTGCCCACCTTGGTTGTAACGGGTGGTTATTTGAGTCACTGTTGCCCTTCTATCAGCTCGAACCAGTCTGGCCATTCTCCTCTGACCTCTGGCATCAACAAGGCATTTCCGCCCACAGAACTGCCGCTCACTGGATGTTTTTTCTTTTTCGGACCATTCTCTGTAAACCCTAGAGATGGTTGTGCGTGAAAATCCCAGTAGATTAGCAGTTTCTGAAATACTCAGACCAGCCCTTCTGGCACCAACAATCATGCCACGTTCAAAGTCACTCAAATCACCTTTCTTCCCCATACTGATGCTCGGTTTGAACTGCAGGAGATTGTCTTGACCATGTCTACATGCCTAAATGCACTGAGTTGCCGCCATGTGATTGGCTGCTTAGAAATTAAGTGTTAACGAGCAGTTGGACAGGTGTACCTAATAAAGTGGCCGGTGAGTGTATATATATATATATATATATATACATGTTTTATATATGCATAACAACACATTTTCTTAAATATATACATGCTTGTGTGTGTGTATTTATATATACGAAAATAATTATATACAACACACACAAATATATTGTGTAAACACAAACTTTTATTTTGGATGCGATTAATCGCAATTAATCTTTGCACAGCCCTAATTTAATCATTTAACAGACGATTTTATCCAAATTGACTTACAAATGAGAACAATGGAATCAGTTAAGCAATTTATACATATTTTAATAACATTATGACTATTCTAAATTGCTGTCATACTACATTCCATTTAATAAAACTTTAATGATTAATTCAGTAATGTGAGCAAACTTTTGTCAAATGATCAGATCACTGCGGATTTCAGATGAAATCAGAAATCAATTGTGATATAGTTTTTTTTTTTTAATTTTTTGTAAAAGTAATTGGCCATTCACATTTGACATCTAGCATTGTAGCTGTCTTTATTTCTTCTTAAAGGGATACTCCACTTTTTTTTGGAAACATGCTCATTTTACAACTCCCCCGACCCCCAGAGTTAAACTGTTTTATCTTTTATCGAGTTTTATCGTTTTTGAATCCATTCAGCCGATCTCCAGTTCTGGCGCTACCACTTTTCGCATAGCTTAGCATAAATTATTGAAGTGGAAAAGACCGTTAGCATGTCTCAAAAAAAAAAAAAAAAACAAAAAAAAAAAATGACCAAAGTGTTTCGATATTTTCCTCATTTAAAATGGACTCTTCTGTAGTTACATAGTTACATTCCTGCGTAATAATCAAGATGCTTTACTGCCGTACCCTGAGTGTAGCAAGCGTAATGGTCCACTAACTTTACCTAATTTGCCGACTGAAACTACACAAACTTAGTCACATTGGAAGTTACCGAGCTGGGGACTATTTTCAGGCGCTGCGTCATATCATTACGCCTGCTGCACTCATGGTACGGCAGTAAAGATTCTTGATTATGACGCAGGAATGAGAGTATAGCTTTACATTTTCCGTATGTCTTAATGCATGATGTAACTACAGAAGAGTCCAGTTTTAAATAGGAAAAATATTGAATTTTTTTTTTTTTTTTTTTTTGAGAAATTTTAATGGTCTTGTGCACTTCAATGATGTGTGCTAATCTATGTGTAAGTGGGACCGCCAGAACCGGAGATCGGCTGAATGGATTCAAAAACGGTAAAACTCAACAGTTTAACTGTGGGGGAGTTGTAAAATGAGCCCATTTCCAAAAAAAACAAAAAAAACAATGAAAAACAAACAAACAATGAAAATCAATGTCTCAATATTTTACAATATTTTTTTTAAACAAGAATCGATTTCTTAGTAGAATAATTCATTGTACTTGTATAAGGTAAGACAAAGAAGTTACACACACTGTAGCTGCATGACAGACTTTTTCAATAATCCCACAAGTTCAAGTGTTGTTAAATGATCAACGGTCTAATCTGACGTGCCAAAGATCCTGGCGAAGGAATCATTTGTCAAGTTGGCGCTCATGTCAGGAAACTGTGAATTTAAAGGCCTCATACACCCACCTGTCCCCTGTGTGAAGGGTTGTGTGTGCTTAAGCCTTGAGTGACGTCCATCATGATCCAGATGCCCAGGGCTGGTTGTTTCAGGTGGACGTGGAGCCGAGTGTTTTCAGCCTGTGCGTGCGGCCTTTCTGAATAAGGCGCTGTTTGTATTCAGAGCCCACAGCCTGGAACCAGCAGAAATCAGACCTGTATGGCCTCCCTGGAGAGCTCCTGCTTCTCAGCTCAGACCGTACCGAGTGTGTGAGTGTGTGTGCAAGTGAGAATGTGCATGTCATATTTAGTTTTAAACTACTTTTCCCCATGCAGGCTTACTGGGAGAATTTTGTGTACACTTTATAGTAGTTTATAGGCTACTGCTTGCATGTTTTCAGGGTTGTGTCTTGTATGAACATCTGTGTCATGGTGTCCGGTTTCATTGCGTGGAAGCATTCGACCTCTCTGTGTGTGTGTGAGGGATTGTGTGGTCTGTCGAATCAATGATACATAATATTTCCAGTGTGCGTATGTGTCTCTCCTGAACACCTCGCTATAGTGTAGATTTATGAGTCGAATCCTGCCCTCTAGTCTCCAAACAGCAACCCACCCACCGCGAACGTGAACCTGATATTGATGCCGTAGCCTCCCACACCTCGTGCCCACCCGATCCAGTGCGCACTCAATATATCACGCTGCCCTCCAATTCGGGAAAGGGAGACCTTTTACGTGCAGGAGCTGAAAATATACTGCATTGGACATGCTGGTTTCGGACTTTAGCTCATTGTGGGATTCGCTCAGAAAGAGGGGAGTGTGTATTAGCTGCACATCTTTGCATTTCAAACACTCGTCCTCCATTGCTCGGATCAGCAGAGTCCCGCCCCCAAACTGGTCGGAGTAGGACAGTTCAGATGAACGGATTATAATTCCAATTAATTACATTCTTCACCTCTGCAAAATTGGACAAATACAGTAGTGATGCGCTAATGTTTTAATTTAGCCAAAAACAACTGAACCAAAAATACAATTTCAGTAAATTTGGGTAGTTGAACTTTTGTATGCTGTTCAGGGTGTCGTGTTCTCAATCGTAAACCAATCGTAAACCAAACTAAATTTACATATTGCTAATTTGTTATTATTTTAATCTTCTCAGTTCTCGCGTTTGCTCTCGTGAACTCACTCGAGACAATTAATAGTTGAATAAAGTCGTTGTTTTGTGGGGTTTTTTTGCACACAGAAAGTATTCTCATCGCTTGATAAACTTATGGTTGAGCCACTGTAGTCACTCGGACTATTTTAACGGTGTCTTTACTAACTTTCTGAGCCGGTGTGGTGAAGAGATGAGTCCCCCTGAAGAGATGGGTCCCACCTTAGGACCCCATAGTATGCCAGTAGTATGCCTGATCTAAATATGTTCTCACAATAACTTGATAAAAGCAGTTTGTTGCCATCAAGTAATATGTTTATTTGTTTAGCACTTTTCAAGTAATATGTTTATTTGTTTAGCGCTTTTCATACTAGGTTGCGTCAACAGCAGAGGAGAAAGTCAGCGAAATGTAAAAAATATTACTCTTATTGTGTCATGAAATGTAATTTTAAGAATTTTTAAGTCGAGAATATAGTTGTTTAAAGCTCAAATCTGTGGTTTATTTATAAAGATTGCGCCTTTTTAAAACATTGTTATGACGTTTTCGGAGCTGTCAGAACCAGGGATCAGCAGCACATCTAACTAGCCCGCCTGGTGTTTAAATGTTTAAATTTACAATCTACAGCTTCGGTTATATACTAGTATATGAAACATATAAGTTAAAATACATTAATGACTCCTTATAACGTACTTCATACGTCTCTTATAATAAACTGATTTTCTCTAATTTGTAACCAGGCACTAAAGCGTTTATCCATAAAACTAGCTTTGAACCAATCGGATCGCTTTGGTCCTAAGGTGGGACTCATCTCTTCACCACACCGGCAGAATGAAATAACATAGAAGCCTAAGTAGGAGTGAGACAGCTCTAAGATTTCATCAAATATATCTACATTTGTGTTGTGAAGATGGACTTAGGGGGTTTGAACAACATGAGGGAGAGTAATTATTGACAGAATTTTCAACCCTTTAAAACAGTCAAAATGCATCATTGATGAAGTGCCAATTACTGTAAAACGTATATTTCAGTTAATGATTTCGACTCTCCAAAACTATTTAGTCCGAAACCTAATTTATTTGTCAGTTTTGGTGCATCACTTGTCTAACTTTCTTGTTGATAATTAGGACATTTTGTACATATTTGACCTAAAACGGCATATTAGAGCTTGTTGAGGATTACCTTCGGGTGTAAACATTTAGGGTTTAGTGTCATTTATTGCCACACTGCAGCACTGGGAATTTTTTTCAGTGGGAAGGCAAATAAAATGTCAAATATTTGGATTTCCTTTACCTCAGACATTATTAAACATTGTAACATGAGTAAATTCTGAAATAAATCCACCAACTTCTAGGAATGTTTCAATGTCATATCTTAGATCCATTTTGAGGATGGAAATAGATTTTGAAATCAAGCTTGAATGCATGAATAATTCCCATTGAAATCAATGGATATGTAGCATAATGTAAACACCGGTGTTTTGTTTCTGTTTTGAATCGTTGTTGTCTGTCAGTCATATAATGGAGGTCTATGGTCACCACCTCAAAGAGCATGCACAAAGAAGTCCAGATTAAACATGATTTAATGACTCGTAAATATTAGTACACATTGATGGCCTAAGGCACAAAACGAGCGATTTGTGTGAGAAATCGAACAGTATTTATCGGTTTTACCTCTTGTAACCACAGCCACGTCCAGGTGATATGAGGGCGCGGGCGCTTTGTGGCTGAGGTAACAAGAGGTAAAAACGATATAAATACTGTTCGTTTTCTCACACAAACCGCTCGTTTTGTGTCTTAGGCCATCAATGTGTATTTACATTTATGAGTCATTATATCATGTTTAATCTGGACTTCTCTGTGTATGTGGTGACCATAGACCTCCATTATATGACTGACAGACGAGAACGGTTTGAGCTAAAAATATCAAAATTGAAACTACCGCGGAAACAAAGACACCTACATCTTGGATGCCCTTGAGGTAGCTAAAACATATAAAAAATTTATTTCAAAGTGAACTATTTCTTTAATGAGGACTCCTCGCTTCCTTCTGGAGACCGAATGAGTGTCAGACTTGCACTTTCACCCCCTACTGAGATTCTTCTAGTCTAGTTTTTCTGTCACCCGGTCACGTGAACTTGTCCCATTCTCCCCTCTCCACTGTAATGACATGGATATTGAGCCGGTGTGCTGGTGCATAGCTAAAGGCCTTCATGTTCACAAGTGCAAATTACTGCCACTCAGTGCCGTTATCGACATCGATATTGGTGCTCATTCGTTTTTTCATCTTACCCCCTATATCGATGATGCTGTTTTGATGCTTTGCAAAATGAAAAGGGAAAATTTCATCTATAACCTGAGATTGCAATTAAATTGAAAGCATTGAGGAAATTATAGTGTAGCATTAAATCTGGTTCGGTACATAATCTTAAAGGGTTAGTTCACCCAAAAATGAAAATTCTGTCAGTATTTACTCACCCTCATGTTGTTCCAACCCCGTAAGACCTTCGTTCATCTTCGGAACACAAATTAAGATATTTAAGATATTAAAATCGCTCCTGCATACAGTCCATAGGCTTCTTAAGGGACTGGCTCTTGCTGTCCTCGAAAAGTAATTGAAGACATCGTTAAAATAGGCCAAGTGACTACAGGGGCTCAATCTTAAGTTTATCAAACGACGAGAACACTTTTGTGCGCAAAAAAACAACAAAAATAACGACTTTATTTCAACTATTCGTTTATTTCTCCCTCTGCACGAGTCAGGTAACTAGTTTAATAGCGCAAGCTTCTGTTATTGTACGTCACACGCATCACACACACATGACCAGCGTCGGCCAATAGTGAGCCTACGTGTGACGTAGCTCTACGCAATCACACTACGTTAACGGACTACAGGCTTATGGAGAAGGAAGTGAATAGTTGAAATAAAGTCGTTATTTTTGTTGTTTTTTTGCGCACAAAAGTGTTCTCGTCGTTTGATAAACTTAAGATTGAGCCCCTGTAGTCACTTGGCCTATTTTAACGATGTCTTCAATTACTTTTCGAGGACAGCAAGAGCCAGTCCCTTAAGAAGCCTATGGACTGTATGCAGGAGCGATTTTAATATCTTAAATATCTTAATTTGTGTTCCGAAGATGAACGAAGGTCTTACGGGGTTGGAACAACATGAGGGTGAGTAAATACTGACAGAATTTTCATTTTTGGGTGAACTAACCCTTTAATCACTTATGCTTGTTCAGTTTTGAATGGTTACATGGTTCTTGTTGTTTCGGCAGATTAATTCTGACCCCTTATACAGTGTTTACTGCTCTGCTTCAATCTGAGAGGTACAAAAGACAAATTCTCTACCTCCCGTTTCCAAATCTTTTGACCCAAATGACATGAAACTATCTCTTTTACTGCCTGCTTATTAGAGTTGGGAACTGAGGGAGAAAAAGCCATCTCTACTGGAGGTCTAAAGCCAGTCCGCCTTGGCTTTTTGAACAATCCACTCTGTTGTGCATCTTTAAATATTGGACAATTTTTCTTCTTGGTTTTTGGTGGTGTTGACAGCTCTTGAATGTCTGCTTGAACATGTGTTCATCTAATATGAGCTTTTTCAGTAAAGCTACATGCACCTCATTATCAATCAGATGCAACTAACTATTTATTTTATTAATGGCCTTGATGTGTTTTCTTAACATCACATCACATGTGGCAAGCTGTCAGGATTTTAATTAAAACTTATTTGAGGAAATAGTCATAATTACTATATTAATGCACTGTGCTTGTGATTGACATTAACAGATGTTTAGAGAAGTCAGGTATGTGTGTGTGTGTATATATATATATATATATATATATATATATATATATATATATATATAAATGACTGAATACATATAATAATAATAACCATTTTAATTAGAACTTAAATGTCTATACTTAGCAGAAACATTTTAGTTTAATCATTAAGCAAAATAAATAGGGCTGTCAAACGATTAATCGCGATTAATCGCATCCAAAATAAAAGTTTCTGTTTACATAATATATGTGGGTGCACTGTGTATAATTATTTTGTATATATATATAAATACACACACATGTATATTTAAGAAATTTTTTATTTATATATAAAATATTTATATTTAATTATATAAAATTATATATAAATCTATATACAGTATATACATGAAAACATTTTTTTTAAATATATATATATATAAAATAATTATACACAGTGCACCCACATATATTATGTAAACAGAAACTTTTATTTTGGATGCGATTAATCATGATTAATCGTTTGACAGCCCTAAAAATAAATATACAAATTCACATAGCTGTGTTGTACTGTTAATGCATTTTAAATTGTAATTTTAAAGTTTCATTTTCCGCATCATTACTCCAGCCTTCAGTGTCACATGATCCTTCAGAAATCACTCTAATATGATCATTTTGAAAGAAGCAAATAACAATTCATACAGTTGTGTTGCTCAATATTTTTGTGGAAACCTTAATACTTTTGAGGGGTTCTTTAATGAATAGAAATCTCAAAACAACAGCATTTATTTGAAATAAACAAAAATTTTAACAATGCAAAAGTCTTTACTGTCACATATTTGTATCTATAATATAAAATGTTGTGATTTTGAGACTCGTTGAGGGATTCTTTAATGAATAGAAAGTGAACAGCATTTTTTATTTTTTTGTAACAATGTAAAAGTCACATTTTGTATTTATAATATAAAATGTTGTGATCTTATGATTTGTCATTAAAGAATTTACTGCTAATTTTTGTAATTTAGATGAACATTTTAGCAAATAACTGGAATGTCAGTGAAGGATATAAACATGTATGATTAAGTTCGTGTTAGGATAAAGAATCGTGTCAACTACTCACTTTAAAACCTTCACTGTTTCCAGAACTCATGCCAGAAAACAATCAGTTCTGGGTTACAGGGTTTGACAAACATATTTATGCTCCGTGTCAGAGACCAAAGAATACGATTTGTTTTGGAAGCAGCCCGTGCCGTGTTGGAGAACAGTCGAGGCTTAGGGGGGGAGCGTTGAAGTAGCTAGTTTTGTCTGGTACTGATTAATGATAACTGAATGTATCTGTCGCTTATAGTAACTGGTCCTCATAAAACAACTCCATGACGTTTATGGTCTTCAGATGTCCATTTATTTCAACATGTACAAGTGTTTTTCTTTAAATTACCTTTATCTAAAGTATGGAAAAAAGAGACAATATTCATAGGCTTCTTCTTTTTTTTGGCCTAGCTAAAGAAGTTTTTGTAACACTTTACTGGAAGGGGTGTGCACAAGACTGGCATGACACCTTCATAACCATGACATATGTCTTATGGTTTATGCATGTTTATGACAACGGTCATTAAGTGTCTTTCGCTCAGTTATGACATTTTGAATGCAAATATGACATTAAGATGACATCTTGACATAAACCAATACATCATAACCTGTCGGTGTCATGACATCTTGACATTAAATTAAGTTAAACTGTCATGTGGTTGGCTTTGACATTGGCTGTCATGAGGCATTGTAACTGTGTAATGAATATTTTTCGTGACCTCAACTACAGTGGTACTAATTGAATTTGTCATTAAAAAGTTATAATGGCTTCATGACAGCCAATGTCAAAACCAACCACCTGACAGTTTAATATAATGTTAACCAATTAAAGCTAGGTGGTTTCTAAAGTTTGATAATTATTCTGCTATGTCATGTTTATGACAGGTTGTGTTGTCTAAATGTCAAGTTTTCATGACAAAGACTCTGACAGGTTATGATGTACTGGTTTGTGTCAAGGTGTCATAACAAAGACATCTCAAACTATGTCAAATTTGCATTAAAAATGTCATAACTGAGCGAATGACACTTAATTACAGTTGTCACAATTCAAACATGGATAAAACTTCATATTCATAACATATGTCATGTCATGATTATAAAGGTGTCATGTCAGTCTTATGCACACCGCTTCAAGTAAAGTGTTACCAAAGTTTTTCAGACTTTGCAAAGTAATACTTGTATATATGTACCTAATGCGATTTCTGATGTGTAAACATTGTGTTGTGTGTAATCAAAGGTAAATGCAACGGATAGTGTGCTTTCTCACACTTCGCCGGTCGTTGAAATGCACCAGTGTTTGATCTGCCCCTGCCTCCGTGTGTCTAGGAGGGACAAATTACAGCACTGCATGTTGGGAAAGTCAGGCAGCAGCGATGATGAAAAGCACTTTTCCACTCTGGCCCTCGTTTATTGTCTAGATGGGCAGAGATGGCATCTAGCTGTTTTGCTCTCTTTCGTCTTCTCCTGCTCTTTATCCATACTGGTTCGGCAACGAGTCAGATTGTGAGAGGCTGTTTACCGGGTAACAGATCTCAGATTTGATTTGTTTTTTTGCTTTTCAACTGATTGGACTTTTTCATAATATAGGTAAAACCTTGCACTGAGATTATGTTTGATGGATAGGGCTCCAGTGGGCATTTATGATAACATCATCACAGCTTTTGCTTCGGAAAGATGGATAAAAAGCAAGAAAAGAAAGATGGCACATTTAATGCATTTAGATGGATTTCTATACACACACACTCACCAGTAATCTGGATGACCAAGGCTGTTTATTTGATCAAAATTACAGTACAAACAGTAATATTGTGAAATATTATTACAATTCAAAATATATCTATATATTTTTTATATTTTTTAATTTTATATTTTATTCTTGTAATCAAAACTGAATTTTCAGCATCATTACTCCAGTCTTCAGTGTCACATGATCCTTCAGAATTAGTATAGGGGTGTTTATAGATATATATAATCATACCACAATATATCACAATACAAAAATGCAACAATACGTATCGTGGATAGTGACAATATGTATCATGGATAGTCCCCCCAAAATAAGGAAATTATGTATATAAGTTTTCAGAGTTTTAGTGTCAGTACTACATTAGATTTAGACATATATAATCTTGATTATAATGTATAATAATACAATGGGGGAATATTTGTGGGTCCTGATAATGCCAAATGAGTTATGTTACCAGTAAAAAGTGGCCGACATTTCTTTAAATATATCTAGTCAGTAAAAGCGTGCAAGCATATTCATCTACAATAACTCAGTAATTTCAGCTTCAGAATCATGAATATTGTTTTTCTGTTACAATTGTCCTTGAGAAGTCTAAGCCTATTCATTTAAACCCACAATGTAATATCAAATTTAGCATTTCAATCAACAGTACATTTTTTGTTAACCTTTTTCCATATGTCTTGGAGTATCGCAATAATATCATATCGTGATTTGTATCAGATTGTGAAATGAGGGTATCGTTACACCCCTACTGTAATATGATGATTTGCTGCTCAAGAAACCTCTATGATTATTGTCACAGTTGAAACGTTCAGAAAACGCTCAAAAGAAGAGCATTTGTTTAAAATTGAAATATTTTGTAACATCATACATATCTTTACCATCACTTTTGGTCAATTAAATGTGAAAAATATGAATTTCTTAAAAAAAAGAAAAGCTTACTGACCCCAAACTTATAAATGGTATGTAATATTTATCCTAGGTTAGATTTAGACATCGGCACTCTTGAAATTGCTCAGATCCGAGAACCAAAACTAACTGTTGTAAATATAAAAAATAAAGGGTCTTCTTTTATACAACATCATAAATGCCAGTCTTTGAATCTATGATACTTGATGAGCTTGTCGGAACAGGAAAATAGTGTTATTTTATTTATTTACAGATGATCTTGCAAAAAAAGATATTAATAACATGATTTGCCCTGCCTTGAACTACCAAACCTCTCAGTTTATGTAAATACGGTTAGCATGTGAAGCTAAACCCATCAATGAATGGCCATTGTCCAAGCACATCTACTGATGCATTTAAAATAAACATGGTTTTTTGGGTGGGGTGTCAGTTTGACAGTCGATTTCCAACAGGAAGTGCACACTTATAGAAAATCATTGGTGTTTCTGGAGGCAATGTCACATTCACTTACCTACAGGTTTGCAGATTGTTCGTTAAGCGAGAGTTTTGAGCAGCTCTTTGTTTCCTTTATTTGGAACAGAACAAAGGGCCATTATGCAGACGAAAATAGCTGACTTAACCGTAATTACACAACATTACAGACCTAGCTCAGAGACGTCAGATTAGGAGAAAGCACGCGTAAATGTGATGTGCATTTGTCTCTTAGGGGTAATAGGGGAAACGACGGTTTCCTGATCTTTTAAGAATGCTAAAAATGATCCCTGAGACCATCTCTTGTCCTCTTCGCAGGAGAGTTCACGGCTGCTGTCGTTGTCGGCGTTGTAGTTTCACTGCCACGGACACCTCGGCTCTGCTGGATCACTTTAACTCGGTCCACTGCCAGGACCCCACAGATCCGGCTTCGGCTCCGGCCAACGGATGCTCGGCCCCTTCAACCCTCCGCATCAAAGAGGAGAGCAAAGGGGATCTGAAACTCTACAGCCTGGTGACCCCGGAGCCCAGCCGAGCCGAGACGCTGCCCGTGAAGAGCGAGGCCCAGGACGAGAAGGAGAAGGGCTGGTTTGAAGGAGTCCGGGGCGGAGAGCAACACGTGCAGAGTCTGGTGTGGGTCCCTAAAGAGCGCGCTGGGGAGATTCTCAGGGGAAGCCCTGCCCCGTTCCCTCAATCCACACTGGGTCTTCTGAACGCGGTGACCTCGGGGGTTAAAGACCAGCAGAAGCTTCGAGACTCGTCGGGACTGATCTTCAGCCTCAGCGCTGATGCCAAAGCCTTTCTGCCGGGGGCGCCGGCGAGCGGAGAGAAAGCCGGACAGCAGTTCCCAACCTCGACCGAGGGCAAAAGTGCCAAGGAAGAGTCTCAGTCACTCCTACGGGTAAGAGATGACAGTCCACTCTGTTTGGACTTCATGCATTTCCTTTCCAGTTATTAACACTCTGGGGTCTGAGGGGTTTTCCGGGCCCTTGATGTGTTTCGTGCTTATTTCTGTTACTTATAATGTTTTCAGCACAAACTCTGCTGCGATAATATGTGAGCAGCATGCATTTACAAGTTTGTAGTTTTGAGAAAATGACGTTTTTTCATTGTAGGCTAACATAAGTTCTCGTTTACATATGTGTGTGTGTGTGTGTATATAATTATATTTATATATTGTGTGTGTGCGCGTGTCTGTGTGTGTGTCCACGTGTCTGTCAAGAATATCAAGAATATATATATTATTGGATATATATACAGTATATGTGAGGGTGTGTGAATATATAAACAAATATATTATATATATATATATATATATATATATATATATATATATATATATATAAATATATATATATATATTTAAATATATATATATTAGGGCTGTCAGTTTAACGTGTTATTAACGGCGTTAACGCGAACCCATTTTAACGGCGTTAGTTTTTTCACATGCTTTTGCAACAGGACGCGGCATACGTCCTGATCCATTTCGGCGTCTCGTGCTCGTCATCCACTCAAAGCCTGCTCGCAAGCCCAAACGTGTGTTTGCGGCGTGCCTGTTGTTTTGTTTCCGTTCTAGCTAGATCCGCTTGCGCTTTGGTCAAAGCAACAAAACGTCCTCGCGCAGCGCAAGCCATTGAAATGAATGGGTTGAGAGCGCAGCGCGAGGACGTTTTGTGCCGCACACACTCGTTTCGTCTTGCGAGCCGGCCAAATAGTAACGTTACGTTTTGAGTGGATGACGAGCGCGAGACGCCGAAATGGATGCCCTTAGAAGATTCTGAATGGAAAGTTTACTTTTAAAAAGTTGCCAAATTGTCCCATTGACAAGACCAAGTGATCTGTGTGTTTTGTCGTTGTGAACTGAGCGATCATCATTGCAGCACGTCCAGTCTGAAACACCACTTGATGATGGCCAAGCAAACACACACACACACACACACACAGATGATGCGAATTCTCCACCCCCTCGTCAATATCAGGACCTCGTCAGTATTTCAGTGTTACAGTGTTACATTGTGTGAGAGATTATTTATATGTTAGTGTGAAAATGAACACTATACCAATGTTATTTTCAATAATAATAATAATAAAAAACATTTGCACTAAACAAGCCGATCCACTTTTCCATGTTGACAAGAGCATTAAAATGAGAAAAAAATAATGCAGCAAAAAGAAATCAAAAGACATTTAGAATAGATAAAAATGTGCGATTAATCGCGAGTTAACTATGACATTAATGCGATTAATTGCGATTAAATATTTTAATCGTTTGACAGCACTAATATATATATACTGTATATATATAATTACAGGTTGTGTTTTCTGTACAATAAATTGCTACAAATAATTTAATAAGAGTACATGTATACGATCAACAAATCTGAGATGTATAGATATAAAGCATTGACCCGTTCTGAAGCTCTCTCACACTGGCGGTGACCTGATCTGAGAACAGCTGCCAGTGTTTCTGTCGGGATGGAGGAGCAGTGTCCATGACAGTCAAGTCTTATCAATTGCTTTGTGCCTATCATACTGAGCAGCCTGCTTGTTGACAAGCTCAAATTGTTTGTGTGTGTGTGATCATCCTTGTTTGTGTTTTAATGAAGTCAGTATGTACAGAGACCCTCTGCAGCTTAAAAACCTGGACACACTAATTGATGGAGTTATGCAGCCATCGAGATCCTCATGTCTGAGAGACAAACACAACTAAAACAAATGGAGCATATACGCTATACACTTAAATCTGATGGAAAGATATAATAGGGAGTACAAGGGCATCACAGGTGACAAATTCCAAAAAAAAGACCTTTACCCTTAAATTTTGGGTTACCCAATGGCTGGGTTTATCCATATTTGACCCAAAATTGGGTTAAAACAACCCAGAGAGCTTTAAACTTTTAAAAATGCTGGGATGTTTTAACCCAATTTTGGTTCAAATATGGCCAAACCCAGCCATTGGGTTACTTTTTTAAATTAAATTTGTAACCCAATGTTCGAGTTTGTCCACATTTGACCCAAAATTGGGTTAAAACAACCCAGCATTTTAGAGTGGATATAATGGCTGTAAGTCTTATATCTGTAACAATGTGTTTGCGTTTCTGCCGCCTGTATTACACGGTCTCTGTCAATCGGAAAACATGGTGAATCTGACACAGTGGTTTCAGCTGCACAGAAGCATGTGTTGCAAGTCTATACAAATCAGGACATATAGTGTCACTGTGATACGAGTAGCGATCAGGGCTTCTTTTCCACGCAGTTGTTAAAGGTGAGCAGAAAAGAGACAGGCGGAGACTGCTTAAAGATGCACGGCTAGTGAAAGCGTAGTTCTACAAAGGCTTTTTTATGTAATGTATTCACTGTCTGACATTTCCAGCAGAATTGGGATGCGGTTAAATGTTAAACGCAAACCCAAGGTCGTGCGATGGTGTGTGTATTCAACAGCTCTGTATATTTATGTGTGCGTTAAAGCTCCCCATTCTTCTTTGATCTTCACGTCGACTGACAGCGAGAGGAAGGAGTGGCTGTCCCGCAACTTTCTGACATAATTTCCGCTTGTTTGCCTGTGTGTTAACGCTGAGAGGCCCCTGCTGGGAATCGTTCCTTCCTGTGCACCTCGGATCCAAAAGGCATCACTGTCTGATGTAACTGCCCCACAAAAAGAAAAGCAAGGGGAACGGGAATGGGTTTTCCTCCCTGGATGGTTCTGGAAAGGGTTGGCAGGAGAGAAGGCCAGGCGTGGTCCACTCGGTGGTTAAGTCATTAGGCTAGGCGTGTCGAGAGTGTGTGAAAGCGTCGGGGTGGAGGTGGAGGCCTCGCTCTAGCCTTCAGGAAATGTTGAATCAGAACATTTTTTGGGACTGCTAGGGCTTAATGGGACTCAGAAGGGATCTGAAGTCCGCCACAATATTGTTTTGAGTTACCATGACTTGGTGTGTGACTCATCTATCGTATTATGAAACCCGGCTCGGCCAGGGAGGGGAACCTGAAGAACCCCGTCTGGAGCCGGAGCTCACACACACCTGATTCAGGTCTCGGAGAGGAGATAACTGAGTCTTTGTAATGAGGGGTTTGGCTTGGGAGGTGCTTTTAGAAATGGGAGAGCTAATGGTCTCTTTCCTACTCTTCTTGTTTTTTGTTGCATATTTGATAATAAATGCCTATTTAGTGAAGCCAACATTGATCTACTGTCTTATTGCATGAACAAGAAAGGAACAAAAAGAGATTTTGATGTCTGCACACAATAGTGAAACCGTGATTCATCATTTTTTTTTATTTATTTATTATTTTAGTCTTCCCTCCTCCACATATTAGATAATGTGTTCACATTATATGCCACCTTTGGCTAACTTTCATTAGCCGTTTGCATTTATTAAGAAAAGAAAGACCAGCATCGCCTACAATTTCTACAATGTTCTTCCAGCCTCCAACTTTGTAGAGTGGGATACAGTTAAATGTATTTTTTTTTTCCTCCACAGTTTTGAGTTTATTTTATGAGACGCATGTACTTTTGACAAAATGAGCATTTAAAACGATTATTTTTTTATTCTATTTTTTTAAGGGTCAAATGTGCCTGTCCAGTTGAATTGTTGATTTGATCTATGTTGGGCAAACCTTCAACTTCAGATTATTTTACACTCAACTATGAACATAATTTTCCCTCAATGATGAATCATTGAGCAATAATTTAGACGGTCTGGATGCCAGCCTTTCTTTTGGAGAAAAACTTGTAATGTATAATTTTTGTTCATTATGAGCCATAGAAACAATTGTATGTTAATTTTTTGTGTGTATGTATGTATGTATGTGTATATATATATATATATATATATATATATAGTTATTTATATATAAATATATATATATAAAATATAAATATAAAATATAAATTATATATAGTAATTATATATATATATATATATATATATATATATAGTATATTATATATATATATATATAATTACTATTTATAATTTATATTTTATATTTAACAATTTAATACTTTTAGTTTTCATGTTAATTTTTCATTTTTATTTTTTTTATTTCAGTTTTTCCTAAGTTTATTTATTTGCAGTAAATAATTTTAATGCTTCAAATTTCAGTTTACTGCCAAGGTAACATTTCTAGATTTCATTTAGTTTTTCAACTAATATATATTTACATATATATATTTTTTTTATTTCTGCTTTATTTCAATTTCAACGGATTAGTAGGTTTAGTTTTAGTTAACAATATTAACCCTGATCTATATTCCTCTCCATATTTACACCTATGCATTCATATAAGGATAGTTTAATCCGTTTTTTTCTGACGTCTCGCATTGTTATAAAACATCTAGGGCTGCCCCGATTAAAGATTTTTATAGCCGACTTAAAGTCCTTCATTTGAGACATTAATTGACTAAATGTTTGTTTATATGAATTAAAATAGTTTAATATAGACTGCGGGGGATACTAAACCCCGCATAATATAGCCTATTCCCCACTCAAACACACACATAGCTTGCTGCAAAGCACCATCAAAAGTAATGATTATGAATGTGGCAAGGACACATTTTGATTATGTATTAGTCAGTGTATCCATAATCAGAGAGAATGTGTCTTCTATTTGAAGTGGTTAATTTAAAAGTAGACATTTCAAGCTTTCTATAGATATATTTCTCATGTCTGTGAGGTAGGCTACTCTGAGTTTCGCTTCATTGATGTGACGCGTTCCAGTTCACGGAGACCGAGACGGCAGAAAGCGCATTCTGTTTGTTTTCTTTATTTTACAAAGGCACACTCCTGTTGTTATTGTGAGGTATCTCTGGCTGCATTTACACTGCAGGTCTTCATGCCCAAATCCGATTTTCTGACTATACCTGATTTTTTGGACGACCCGCTTACATCATCTTTTAAAAGTGACCCGTATCCGATTTTTGCATTTACACTATACACTGCTGAAACTACCAAATGTAGATGTTCTGACCCGGAAAAGGGAGTAAAACAGTACAAAATGCAATGGATGCAGATGCAAATAAAATAATGCAGTGTTTCGCTTTTCACAATATTGTGAAAAGTCATCAAAAAAGTCAGCAAAACATTCACATGGTCTCATCCGGTGGAGAGAAAGAGGAGAGCACACATCCCCATATCTTGTGAAATGTCTTCAAACATGGATTTATTTCTGTAACAACCCTGCATTTTTGCCAGCACTCATCGCCTCAAACATTCGAAACACATGAAACCTCCGCATTGCTCCACTGTGTGTATCCTTTGTCCTCCATCGCGCCTATAATAAGTCATGTGATCTCAGTTGGTGTTGTCCATCTGAGTTGACGTCACTTTTTTAGTGGCGTACGACTCGCATTTACTGGGAAATATCCGATTTGTCTGCTTACATTGCACACGCAAATGCACCATGCAAGTATCCGATTCATATTACCACATACGAGTGAAGCCTGGTTCCGATCTGAGAAAATCGGAATCCATGCGCTTTTTTCCTGCTTACACGTTCACCGGTCATATCCGATCTGTGCCACATGAGAGAAAAAAAAATGGATTTGGGTCACTTGAACCATGGAGTGTAAATGGGACCTTAGATAAAAGTATTTTACAGTTTATAATGATGTATTACTCTTATCTGTATGACCGAAATGACGTAGTGTTATAAGTTATCACTGATCGCACAGGTGAACTCCATGTTGCGCATTAAGCGCTCCAATACTTTAGCTTCCACACAAACACTTGGATTAGATATGTGCTTAATAATAATAGCACACATTTATCTAGGTTAACGTTAGAGTGAGCGGCCTTACACGTTTCCAATTGATAAACCAAATTTGAAGTTGCTGGATGATAGGCTAACGTTCCGGTTTCCTAGTCGGCATTTAGTTCTGGTTTGCCTTTGACAGTTGGTGACTCTGATTTCCAGCTTCCTCACACCCATAGAGAGCCGTTCTCCCCTGTGTTCCCCAGCGTTACCTGCGTCTCCTCATGCCAGAGCTCATTACTCCTGGTCAAGTCTTCTCCTGCATGCAACCCAGAATCCAACTCGCCCAGTGATCAGCAATTAACCCCTCCGGTGAATTGTGGCTGTGCCCTGCTGCCACACAATCATTGTTAAGGGTTGTGTTCAAAAGGGACCCTGTTTTTTTGCAGTTGACCTCCTGCCAGTTGTGGGTCACGTTAATTGCCCCAGATTTCTATTCCCGCTGTGCTCGGCGCTGGAGTTGGCCAACCGCTGGAGCAAACGGATATGTTTTTTCATCTGTGAAGACTAATCATGCGGTTATCCTTTTATGTTGCCTTTTCAGTATCTATAAAGATAGTCCTATTGTTATTACCTAATTAAGCGTCCAGCTACAAACCCTACCGAACATACTAAACTTTACTCTCAGTGGGCTCTTTTACTACTTACACTTTCCTAACTTAACCCTCTGTCTTTGTAGCACTGAAAAAGCTAGTTTTCTATGAGGATCTCTAGAATAGGTTTAGATGTGATTTGCGTTGAGATAACTTTTCCTACCATTTGTTTGATTTGATTATTTTGACACTAGCCAGGAGTCAGCAGATGTTGTGAGGATTACTGCTCTATTGCTTGAAGATAAAATTGTACTAATAATCACTTTTTCCAATCAGGCTTCCCAAGCATTTCCTCCAGGTGCCATTGGTCGGACAAACAAGTAGTTTTACATTGATTGAATCTAGAGATCAACTGGTAGATGCTAGAGACATAGTTCTCCATTCATATTTTATTTTATTTTATTTTATTTTATTAAGACTCCTAAAAGCATTATATTATATTATATTATATTATATTATATTATATTATATTATATTATATATTATATTATATTGTATTATATTGTATTATATTATATTATTATATTGTATCATATTATTGTTTTATTTTATATTCTATTTAGTATATATTTCCATTTTAATATTAAATTATATTTATGTATTATATAATATATTTTCTATGAATAATTGTATTATTCTTTACTTTAAAATTAGAGTTAAAAGTTTTTTACTAGGTCAGTGACAATCAGAGAGAGAGGGAGAGACAGAGAGAGAGAGAGAGAGAGAGAGAGAGAGAGAGAGAGAGAGAGAGAGAGAGAGAGAGAGAGAGAGAGAGTGTGTGTACAGGCATGTGAAGCCAAACTTCTGGCTCTCAGCTCTGTTTTTTTTTTTCCCTCCGTTTCCTTTTGTTTCTCTTCATGTGTGGTCACCTTCCCTGGAACTTTTTTCCATCCCAGATTTCTATTTAGATGTAAGTGTGGCCACGTTTGATCCCAATCTGACACCAAGCCTTGCTGTAGATTCCTGCGTCCAGCGCCGCCTGGCCCACATCAAAGACACAGGAGCCCCTTTTTGTTCCTTAACGAATACAATCTGCCATTTAATTTGTGCGCCGTGTCGGATTAACCGGGCCTCCAAGGAAGGTGACATTCGCCGTTCTCTCCCTTCCTTTTTCACATGCTTCTTCGCCCACCTCCTTGGGTTGCAGTCCAGCAAGCATTTAGTTGACGTTAAATATGCCGTGCGGATAGACAGCGGGAGAGGGAACGCGGTGGAGAGCTGGATGAAAGGAGAAGGAGTCTGGGTAGATGCTGATTAGCTTCACTTTGCAGCCTAATGAAGAGACGGCTTACCTATTAGTCTGCCGAATCCGAGTGTCAGGTGCCAGGCTGCAGGGTTTAGGAGACGAAACTGCAACAGAGACCGTTGCGATGCAACAGCAAGCGATGGATCAGGAGGAGGAGCCAGAGTCCTCTAAACAACACAACACAACAGGCATGTTTGGCAGCTTGTAAAAACGTGATTAGCTTGTGCAATGCAGATGGTGATGTGCGGGCGGAGGTGCACTGTGACACGAGATCCGCAAAAGCTGCTGTTACCCAAGGGCCAGGCGTCCTCCTCTCTAACCAGGCTTTACCAAACCTGTTCTATAAGGCGGATGTTTGAGGAATGATACACTAACCTCCCAAACCTATACCATCATGATAATTGGGTGCTAATTCGATACACTCTAAACTAGGGATGGGTATCGTTAAGGTTTTATCGGTATTACTACTCTTACCGATACTGCTTATCGATCCGGTACTTTAACGGTATTCTTATCGGTTCTTTTTGGTGTTTTTTTTTTTTTAAGAATTAAGAACATAATTAACTTTATATTTTGAAATGTAAAAAAGTAATGCTTTAACAAAACGAAGAAAAAAATCTATTTGTTATGCAGCAATGTGCAGGCTTTTATTGTTTTATATACAACAGATAGGACACAAGTACTAACACAAAAATACAATTAATCAAATATACAAATTATATACACAGTGCTTTAATTTCAGGAAGGTCTACTAACATTAGCTACTTTTTAGGTAATATTTTCTGTCTGAAAATAAATCCAATTTACTAATCAAATGTAAAATAGCACTGTATAGTTTATCATAGATAGTTTAATGCTTATTAAACTAAAGTTACTCATTCAAGAGCTGTGAATGATTTTCTCTGCCTTTTGTTGTTTGATATGCATTAATGGCTGAATCGTCAGCAGGTTTATTAGACTGCTGCCCCTTTAAGACCGAGAGCAAATCTAATCGGTGTCTGAAGCACCATCATTTTCTCCCTATTATTTACGTCCATTTAAGACATAATTGTGTTTAAGTGAATCTCAGAGCTGGTCATTTTGACATTTTTATGTATATTTGATAGTTTAGGACACACGAAGCCCAAAGTAGGCTATATACTCTTCTTGTCTCGTTGTAGTCCGTTTCGGAGCGCGCACCGCCTTGTGAACAGCGTCTCTTGCGCAGGTTTTTGTGTTTTTAATAGGCATTTTATGATCTAGCAACAGTAGAGACAGCATTTTGCAACAAACGCCGATCGTGCTGATTCTGAAGGCACGTTTGGGTTTAGGAAGAACTGACAGCGCAGCGCTGTGAAGTGAAGGAAGTTGCGCTGGACAAATCATGCGTCTCGTTTGTTTTTAACAGGTGTATCTCAAATATCTTCTTATAATCTTTGGAAGCCGAAATCTAGAATAAAATTAGAAAATATCCCAGATCTAAAGTGTAACCTCGTTTGAATGTTTAGTTCTGTCCTCATTGTCACTCATTAAGCAGGGCTGTCGTGTTGCGCGTGCTGTGGCTCCGCATGAGAGATCACTCTCTCTCTCTTCTCTCTCTTCTGAACTGCGAATAGCAAATTTGCATCACAGACAAATGGTTTAATTAAAATATAGTTTATTTATAGAAATGGCTGGCGAGATAAACATGTTCAAGATAACGTCTTTATAGGAATAAATTGTAACCTACGTGTATTTACTTAATTTCTCCAGTACCGACAGCAGAAACGATAACGTGCGAGGTTATCGATACAGCGGTCTTTCAAAATTCAGCACCGGGGCCCGTTTAATACCGGGGTTTCGGTACCCATCCCTACTCTAAACAATGCTGGGTTGTTTGAACCCAAATTTGGGTAAAATATGGAAAAACCCAAATTTTCTAATTGCATTTTTAACCCAACGTTTGGGTTTGTCCATATTTGACCCAAATTTGGGTTGAAACAACCCAGAATTTTTTAGAGTGTACTGCGACTTTTATGAATTAAAATGCCTTTCAACACCGTTTCTGCAATGTAAGGCTTCTCTCTGGGTATTGTGCTGACGCAGCAACCTCTTCATGCACATCCGGGAGCGTAATGTGGAGAAGCGTCGCCCAATCTGCCCATCTCACTGCCATCTCCAACCTCTCCAGGTGAAAGCGGCCGAGCAACCTGTGTCATTTTCTCTCGCTGATCCCCACAATACCAATTCATTTCTCTCAGTCAGATTTTTTCTGCACTTGCACAAAACCACTGGAACTAACCATTAATTTGTCCAAGCACATTGTGTCCACATGCCTCTGAATACACGATTATCCTCTGAGTATCAAAGAGGGATTGTAGTTTAGGAACAGTAAACTTTGATTGCAACAAGCATGTTCTTCATTAGGGATCTATTAGAGTCTGTTTAGCATATTTATGTTGCATATGGATATGTTTTGCATATATCTAGATCAAAAGGCTTGTTTGGATACTGTACACAGGAGAGCATTCTTGTTTCTAAATGTGCTAAAAATAGAAGAACGGTAATCAGTTTTACTTTGAGCAGGACTGCTTTTTAAGGTTTCAATTTTAGATCAGTCATAATAGATGGAATAAGAGTGTTAGCTGGAGCGATTGTAGCATTTATTGATAAGAAAATAAAAAATAAAATGATCAGGGGTAGTGATGGGTAGGATTAGGGGTGGGGTTAGGGATCAGGGGCGGAGATCTGTAGGATTAGGGGTGGGGTTAGTGATCAGGGGGTGGAGATGGGTAGGATTAGCGGTGGGGTTAGGGATCAGGGGCGGAGATGGGTAGGATTAGGGTTGTGGTTAGGAATCAGGGGGCGGAGATGGGTAGGTTTAGCTATATGTAATTCATAATAATATGGATTTTGTGTCCTGCAGTGAGGACCATCTTGAATAATGTGCATTTTAACACACAAGCTTTATTGGCTGCACTCATTATTTAAATGGTTATTTCACCAGTAGGCGGTGAAAAGAGACTGTCTAAAAGTAAGTGAGTCATTGAATCATTCAGTCAAAGCTTCGTTTAACAGCACTGATTCATTTAGGAATGAAAATAGGGGCTTTGTTTGAAATTGCACCCTACAGTATACCCTCATTCACTATTCCCTACATTACTCTACTAATATAGTCCACTTGAAACAAGTGCGTGAAGACAGACACTGAGTGCGCCAAAAGGGCCGCTGATTTTGCATAATTTGTTCTTGCTGTTTAATAATAATTTGAAACTTAGCAAACTGATTTATGAAAAAGATTTATATGTGTGTGGTTGAGCAGTGTTATAAAAGTAATATCACACTTGCTATTGGGCTTTTAGTCTTTTCATATTTTGAACACCAGCACTTTTCTATGATATTGAATGTAATTAATGAATATATTTATTATTAATAATATATAATTATCATTAAATAGCCCCTGTCCCCCCTGTGCTTCCTCTATTCCAGTCAAATGCAATGCTAACATTGCTTTTTTACTGTATTGCTCATTCCTTGCTACTCTTTACTATATCTTGCTCTTGAGTGAAGAGCAATCTCTTTGTATTGTGTTTCCAATTTGTGTATTTATTATGTGACAAATACACCCTAAAGTTCCTTAACCATAGCACTCAATTTACTGCGAAAGGTTCTCGGGCCTCGGAGTGCGAGTAAATGCAAGCACAGCGTAAATGAGTCATTGCGAGGAGAAAGGCTTGTGATAAACACTATGTCTACTTTGGGCAGGCCTGGAATGAAATTCATTAGGTCTGCCATCGTTTACATTTCCGCCCGCTGCCTCAAATTATATTTAGTGACAGCTGCTTTGATAAGCCACACTGCATGTTTCTGCGACTATTGAATTTCCATCGGGATTTCTTCCTTAATGTGTTTCATTTTCTTCTCGATAGCCTTTCCTTCGTCCCCTTTTGTAATGGTGTGAAGCCAGTCCTGAGGAGGAATATTACATGGCTCAGATGAATGGGCCGGTAGAGCCGTTTCCTGACGAGAAGAAAAAATAGGCATATGATAAATTACATTTTCTTCTGATCATCATTATCATAAGTCTCTAATCACCGATGACATTTTACAAATGACAAATGGCCTCTAATCTCTCTCTTCAGCCGACCCTACCTGTATGACCTCTGAGTTTCACAACAGAACAGCTTTTATTTCATCTTTCCCTTTTTTTAATTTGGACTTTCTGTCTGTTTAGAGAGCTCACCATGGTACAGGGACCAACTTGGCATACAGGACACCTTCCATGAAGGTACTGTACAAAATAGGGCCATTTTCTTTTTCTTGCTCAACAAACGGTCAGGTGCTTAACCTTTGGAAAATGCTGATCGTGCTCCCCAACAGGTCAAAATAAATATTAAATGAGCTGCTTTCTCTTTCTATTCATTTTAAATGAGCTTTGCAGGTTTTACAAGCAAATTTTCGGTTTAAATGCTCCCATTTGTGTTTTGTTTTTTTCTACACTCTTAACAATGCTGGGTCATTTGAACCCACATTTGGGTCAAATATGGACAAACCCAAATCCTGGGTTAAAAATGTAATTTCAAATTTTCAACTGTAAATGTTTAATTGCATATTTAACCCAACATTTGGGTTTGTCCATATTGGACCCACTTTTGGGTTGAAACAACCCAGTGTAGCAATTTCTTGCACATTGAATAACACTTAAAGTTTGAATAAGTTTTGAGGGGGAAAAAAAATGAATAGCAATTCAACAGATAATGTCAAAAACATTCCTATTTTAATATTTCAATGCTTTTTATAATATTTGAAGTTGTTGGACACAGTCAAGCTGATAATGGAAACAGGCCAAAAGCACATTTTAAGGGCAGATTCAGACGTTTGATGGATTGAACTAGACTAGACATGCTAGGTTTCTATTTTTTAAACTAACATATCTTGTAGTTCGCACAAAAAAGTGTTACAACCTTTTGAGACGTCAAAGTGAACCTTATTCTTGGAAAGTGCCACAGATGACACACAATTGAGGGTTACCAACTAGAGAGGTTGAAATGTTGCAATTTACCTCAGAAGATTAGAAGCACAACGCTGTGATGTGTATCTTTGTGTGTCTATATCTTGCCAATCAAATACATGTTTTTTAGATCATTTTCAAAATGGTATTATCTACAACATGATCTGTTTTCCAATAGCACACATCTAATTTAACTGGGCTATGCTTTCTGTGCCCAGTTGTTCCTAGCAGAATGGAAGCTTGGCAGGATTATTGGTTGGTTGCCCTTTCAGGAAGTCGGCCTCCCTGGCAGAAAGATGACCAAGGTTATTTTCCTTTGGTGATAATAAGTAATGGCTTATATAGATCAGTGAGCTCTAATCACAGATTCCTCCCCGCATCTCATTACTTTAACATTCTTTTAGCTGTATCAGCGGCAGCGGCTCTTAGGCGATAATTTTCTCATCGGTTCTGGGCGAGATTCAACGGGTGACATTCCGCTGGCCAGAAAAGAGGCGGCAGGGAACAGGCGGCACTTAAAGACTTCAGAAGAAGAAACTATAAGAAAGACTTTTTTTTTTTTTTTTTTGCTAAAATAAGACTATTCTCTTTGTCCTTTTTTCTCAGAGAAGCTAATTAGAGTGTTAAACTTGTAAAGCTGTATTTGTTTGTTTTTTTTTTGTTGTTTTTTTTGTTGCTTTTTTGGAAAGGAAGATGCCTCATTAAATTCTGTTTTTTTAACAAACACTTCGCAATGCACTTACAATATTTTGCACTGATTGTCTTTTCCCTTTTCTGGTCATGTAGATAAAGGCGAATGCTGCAGTGAAGTTTAATTTTAGTATTATACTCTCTTCCTAGGGCTGTGTGATTAATCATAATTGATTTTCGATTTTGATTTCTGCCGCATTCAATCAAGCCTTTGATTTCTTTGAGTGAGCGTTGTGAAATGCACTCTACTTTTGCTAAACTGCGGGACGTGTTTGATATTAAACAAAGTTATTAACAGCGCATTAAGCCACTGTTTCCAGTCTGAGCCGAATGAGGATTAGCAAATGGGCTTCGGATATGTGCTTAATGCGTACTCACAACATGTGAAAATGCCTTTTTGGAGAGTATTCACGTAAACACAGTAGGTTTTGTGTTAAGTTGGGAAAGAAAATGTGTGTGTAACAGTATATTGGACTCATGCATTAGCTCTTAAAGTGACAGCAACCTAATAAACCAGCTGCAGTCTAGGAAAATCACTCATTGATCTTGAATGAATAACTTAAGTTGCTCACTCTTAAACAATGCTGGGTTGTTTTAACCCAAATTTGGTTAGAATATGGACAAACCCAAATGTTGGGTTAAAAATGTCATTTCAAATTTGAACCCAACTTCAACTCTCACTTTCAAATGTATTTTTTTTAATTGCCTTTTCAACCCAACATTTGGGTTTGCCCATATTTGACCCAAATTTGGGTTGAAACAACCCAGCATTTTTTTTGATTGCTTTAATAATGATTAATCTATATTTAACGTGTACATTAAGGATATGCAGCGTTATTTTACATTTTACATATTACATCTGAATGCCCCTGTTAGTACATCTTCATGAAAAACTTAAACGCTGTATTTTTCGTTCTGTTGTATTAGTTCATTTTCACTCAAAAAAAAATTCTAGGTTGTTTCAACCCTAAATTTGGGTCAAATATCGACAAACCCAAATGTTGGGTTAAAAATGCAATAAAACAATTTACAGTTGAAAGTGAAAGTTGAAGTTGGGTTACAATTTTAAATGACATGTTTAACCCAACATTTGGGTTTGTGCATATGGGTTCAAACAACCCAGCATTGTTAGAGTGTCGTTTGTAATTAGTTTCTTTGTTCTAGTTGTATTGCTGACTGTTTACTTGTGTTATGTAATTATTTTGAGACCCCTTTTCATTAATTTTTGATGAAGGATTTTTCCTGCAACCTTGCACACATAAATCTTAAATCTTGGGCTCCGTTGGCTAAATGTTTGGGTTTATGGGTTGAATGCTCTGCTTACACAGAAAATATTGAGATTACTTTTATTGCCGTTCTTAGCAAGTTTTTGTTAATGTCTGTGTTTGTTTGTCATCGAACGTGCGTGTGTGTTTGTGTTTCCCGTCCATTTGTGTTGTAGAATCGCTCAGACAGGAAGTGGAAAAACTTCCCCCACATCTTGCAGACAAATTCTGTAACAGAGTGCCACATTTTATGAGCAAGGGCGGGAGGGAAGAGAAGAAAAAAAAAAGTGTGCGAGTACCTGCTGCAGTGTACGGTCTGAGAGCATGACCTCACCGTCTGAGGGGGCGGAATACACTGAGCCGTTTCAACAGTCTTCCAGGACGCCCCTGTTTATTTTTGTCTATGGAATGATGGGAAATTTGACTTCTGCAGAAACAAACTGACACCCTTGTGCACCAGCCGGCCAGTGTGCGTTTGTGTATTCGTCCCGTTTCTGGGGTTTGGCTGATCCGGGCAGGAGGAGGTGGAATGGAAAGGATGGCGAGGTTGTGAGCAAAGTTTGCTGTTCCGTGGCCCATAATGGTCAGATTGTGTTTAAAGTTGAAGCAAGACATAATCGGCGGTAATTCACTCATGTGTCCGTCTGCCATGATTACATCCTTCGCCACCATCCTAAATCAAGTCCTTTCAGTTACGGCCAGCTGCTCTCATAACATGTTTGCTCAGCGTTGGTTCCATGCGCCATGTGAATTTCCACGCCGTTTTTAGCGAGCGATTAATTTATCGACTTTGAGTCTGAATGGCACTCATGCCAAAGACACCGCACCTTCTGTTATGTTTGGCTCGCTCAGCCTATATTCGCACAGAACCGGCAATGTTTACGCCACGAAGAAAAGGCGTACATTGTTATGGAAACCTGATGTTACGTGCAGATATCTTTCTAATGAAAGCCCAAGTCCAAACGCGGTTCTCCTTTATGTGGTAGCAGGTTGGACTGTGTTTTGTGCGCCCAGCCACAGCTGCAGCGAATCACCTTGTTAAATAGTGCCGGAAACCTGCCTCCGTACCACCCACGTCTGCTTTCATTCACCAAAACCTTTATAATGATAATAAATGTCAGCGATAATAAAACTTTGCCAACCCCACCTCCCCGCGATGTTATTTACATGTGAACCCGAGCGAAATTTAAAATGAGAGGGTGTTACGCTATCTGGGTCTGGGGATGCCATGCAAAACACAAGCACGCCCAATATATCGTTGACAAGCGTAATTTATTCACTGACAGGATGGTGGTTAGAGTTATTTTTGTGCTTTATTTGTGCAATGCGCTTCATTAAATTCTGCAGTCCCATGACGGATAGTTTTTTTTTGTGTGTGTGTGTGTGTAAAATGTCTTGTAGATGATAACATGTTAAAAAGGTTGAGGTGCAGGGATGAAATGGTCAAATCTGTGTTCTAACATCTGGTTTCGTGATCTGTGTCTCATTTGTCTTTATTCCACTGGAACTATGGCGGGAACTCCTCGCACGCCCTCTAAATCCGTCACGTTTCGTCCTCTTCCACCCTGAATAATACAGCGTTAACTGGTGTTCTCAGCTGAGATTGTACACGTTTGGTCATTACTGAACCAACATAAGAGTTTGGTCCCTGAACCAACTCCATCGGTTAAAAGGGACTTTTTGATCAAATAATGTGGGTTTTTTTGTTACATTGTTGTGGGCATTTTTTTTAGTGATAGCACGTCTCTTTCACAAATGTGTTATTCAGAGACACTGTTTAGGTAAACCATCAATGTTATTTTGGTATAATTTCTATAATATAGTTTTTATTGATATTTAGTTTTATTTTATTTTTATTTTATTTTTTATTTTATTTTTTCAAATTTCTGTTTTAGTTTTTCGTTCTATTTAAATGTCCGTTTAGCTTAAGTTATTTTAATTTTACAATTTTACATTTTTTTTTAAGTTTTAGTTTTACATTTCAATTAACATTTTTAAACATCATTTAGGTTTTTACATTCACCTTTTCAACTTATATTTTGTGTTTCTGTTTTGTAAAGGCATTCGAACAAATATTTATAACTATTTTTGTATTTTCTCGGCATAGATTCAAGCAACACGCGTTGTAGAGCAACTGAACAGCAAATAACACAGATATATTTCAATGAACAAAAACACTTTAATATGTCTGATAGAACCTGACGACATTATAAAAACCTTTCCTCCTCCATGCTATGCATTTAAACCTTAAACTTAGTCAAAATGAGAGCAGATCTAAATTTAGATTGTCAATATGTCACTAAAGATCATATCTGCATTTAACGATGAAGCAATTGTAAATGTGGCGTCATTTAGAAAGCATTGAACGGTGCCAGAAAGAGCCAGGCGGCCCTAATAACGCAGGAGGGGCCTGAAACCAGAATCCGAGCGGAGCTATTTATGACCTACAGAAGAAGATGGGAGAGATGGAAAAAAAAAAAAAAAAGGTACTGCATAATTTGAATGTTTATATGAATTATGCTTTTGATTTACTGACCAAAGCTTGCTTGTTTGAACACAGAGGTCTAATTCCAGGGCCAGGCCGACTGCAATGAGACATCTGTTTTAACTATGCACGACAAAAGTCATTGACCTGACAGAGGGTTTACCAGACTTTTTTTTTTTTTTCTCTCTCCTCCTCTTTCATGTCCTTCGCTCCTGTCTAGGGTGTGAGTCGACAGCCGTTGCGTGTAGATCAGACATTGTGCTCTGTACCCTACTGCAAATGAACATCTGGCCGGCATATTGGTTCCATGTGTGAAAATGAGATCCGTCCGAATAATGACCAGTCTCAATCAGGAATCAGGGCTGGGGGATGAATGCACGCTGATCCTGATTTGCTCGACAGTTCAAATTGGCAGCACCTTACATAATTAAGGAGCAATTGGCCAAGATTAGGCGGGCTTCGGACCCTGACCGATCATTAATTTCGAGCCCCGTCTCAGGGCCTGGCCCCCTGCTTTTCATACCCCGCCGACCTCCTCTGGAGTTTGCCAAAGCACTATCAGCTGGTAGCTATTTGTCAGAAACCCCCTCATAACGACCTTAATTGTTTTAGACAAACAAGCAAGCTTGTGGCCTAGCCTTTTTATACAGGAAGACATGGCTTCTTTGATCCGTGCTATATTCTTTAGTGGAGCCTCGCAGCTATTTACCAAAGACATTTATCCACAGACAGACAGATAGACAGACAGACTTTGAGACTCCGAAACAGCCACTTTTTTGACTCTTGTGCCGATTGAGAGATGAAAGAAACCCCAGTGCTTAAAGGCATGAAAAAAAAAAGAACTCTACGGATCTATTTTGTCAAAAATACATTATAAATGGAAGTCTTACAAACAAACAATTGTATGGATATTTTTATGAGCACTTTTAATTAAAACCAAAAATGTCAGCAACTGTGCCGATATTAAAATGAAGAAAAAACATTTTCTGCATACTTGAAAATAGTTTTGCATCATATTATAATATTATGTCTAAATATATATATATATATATATATATATATATATATTCTGTCATCATTTCCAAACTTTTATGATTTCCTTTGTTCCGTGGAACCCCCCAAAAAATATATATATTTTACATAATTCATTAACTGTAGAAGTAAAAGTTTGGACCCCATTGACTTTGATTGTATGGGTCATTTTGTGTGTGTGTGTGTTTGGCAAAGAATCTCAGGTTACACTTCATTTAAAGGTGACATAGTTACCTAGTGCTTACTCAAATAAGTACTGAGTAATATTATCTAACGTAAATATAAAGTAAGTTACAAAATGCTGGGTTGTTTTAACCCAAATTTGGGTCAAATATGGACCAACCTTAAACTTTTAACCCAATGGCTGAGTTTGTCAGTATTTGACCCAAAGATGGGTTAAAACCAAGCGGCAACATTCTAATCTGAAAGATGAAGCCTACCCGGAAGTGCGATAAACTGCAATACATCTCAAATCCGCTAGAGGCCGGTCCCAAAAGGGAGCAAATATCCATAGAATGTCCGTTTTCACAGCATAAATTCATATGTTTACAGTTTGGTCCCATGGACTTTTATTGTAATCTTCAATATGTTCTGCGTGCCTGACAACTGAGGGGGGTGAATTTTTTTCTAACTCGTTAGTTTAGATCATATTTACATATAAAACGTATGGCAAATAAGGGCGGTTAACTTTGATTGACAGCTGATAACGGGCTGCGCCGAGTGAATTTGACGTCTCGGCCGTGATCTGACACAACGCATCTTACCACCTCTGTATCCTTTCTGAAACTTTTGTATTTTGTATTTTCCAAGATTTTCCAGTATGGCGCCGCACATACCCCCCATAAACAGCTTCAAACCCGTTCTTCAGAGAGTCCATGGGTGACATCACAGACGCTTTGTCCATATTTTTTTTACAGTCTATGGTTAAAGCAACCCAGCATTTTTAGACTGTGCATAATTTACTGTGATTACTATAGGAAGTAAATGTAGTTACGTGTATTACCTTCTCTAAACAATGCTGGGTTGTTTTAACCCAAATATGGACAACCCCAAGTGTTGGGTTAAAAATGTAACTTGAAATTTCAACTTTCACTTTCGACTGTATTTTATTTGATTTTGTCCATATTTGACCCAAATTTAGGTTATAACAACCCAGCATTTTTTTAGAGTGAAATCTTATTAACTTGAGGGTCAGTTATAGACAGAATTTTCTTTTGGGTGAACTTTCCCAAACAATTGAGCTTCGCATAATCATTTCAGCTGAGCTAAAAAAAGCACTGCAGAAATGTTTATGCACGGTCGTGTCATTTGTCATGTTGCTCAGTGCAGGTGGCATTTGAGGCGAGTGTGGCATAACGTTAGCATATGAGTGCTGACGGTGGCTGTTATGCTTCATTAAGGGCCATAAATGCTCTCTTTGTAAGGGGGGAAACAGTTTGCTTGGCAGCGGTATTGTAAGGTAATCTTGAGTGAATCCTCGGACAGCTTTTCCAGGTACCACAGGATGACAGCGCACCCAAATTGTTTAGAGAGAACACTAGCTGATTTGGCAGGACGATTCTCAGCGTGGCACGAATAAACAAAGCGCAAACATTCCCACTGTTTACAGGCGTCGCTTCGCAACGGCTCCCGTCCATCAAGGCTTTGGTGTCAATGATGGAACGGTTCTGAGAGAGGAGGAGACGTGATCAAGAGAATGTGCAGCAGCCCTAAAATGAAAGGGGCAAGTCCATATGTGTGATTCTCTAGCCGTAAACAGCTCGCAGCCAGTGTCAATTACAACGTCAGACGTGACGGCAGCTATAATCACAGCAAGATGGACCGCTCTCACTCATTCTTGTCAGCACATCTGCGCGCTGAATCACAGATCGGTGTGCATGTTTTCTGGCTTGCTCTCACGCTGCGCAGTGGAGGCTTCTGGGATCTGCAGGAAAAACGTGGCAGCGGGGCATCAAACAAACAAGCCGGCGTGAAGCGCGTTCGTCGGCGTACGCCGGGGGCCTGACTTTCCTCGCATTCGTTGCAGATCGCTGCCTGCTCTTCCGTCTTTTCTCTCTCACTTCCCTCTGTAATCGTTTAATGGCTCGCAGCCTCGAGGACGCAGTGCCACACCTTCACTTCTCTAACGATTCGTTTTTTCAGGTATCGGCACGCTCTGATGCATTTCTCAACGTCTTCTCTTCTCTCTCCCGCTATCTTGCTCACTCTGCAGCTTTGTTTAGAAAGGAGCCGTGGAGACAGGAGGAAGGGGAAAGAAAACGAGAAGAGGGAAAGCACTCTGTTTTTGTTATTAAAAGATGTTTTCACTGTGGAATGTGTGCATTAGCTCTGTAGATTGTTTCCTATTAGCAGCTTATCTCCAAGGCTTTTGGCTTAGGGCCTGGCCAGAGCTTTTTTTTCCAGAGAGAGAGAGAAAGAGAGAGAGTGTCAGGCTTGATGAGAAAGAGGCCTGGGGAATTAACCACTGCTGCCATAGAAACCCTGAAATCCATGACACTGGCAGTCCGGTGTGTGACGTGGAAAACACCCTTGGCTGACCAAGCAGAACTTGTGCCCTCACCTCAGGAAGACTGAAAGCTGGGGAGAGAGAGAGAGGGGGGGGGGGATGTCAGTCAGTGTGCTTTTGTTGCACAGACTGTTTGAAAACACGAGTGAAGGGAAGATTGTAGTTTAATAGAGTGGTGCAGTTATGACGTCACTTTGAAGGCCAAAACGCAGAAGCGAGTTAGCATTTTAGCACTTCTAAGTCCCGAAGTCAATGGGCTTTTTGAATGGGGTTTTGGTTAAAGGTGCCCTAAGCGATGTTAGATGTTTTTTTTTTTTTAGGTCGTAACATTTTTTTTTGTCACATACACTAGCTGCCTGTCCCCTGAACACAGCCCAGGTTCCACAAACGGCAACAAAAACAAACTGGTCCAACCCGCACCACCAAACATAACAAACAGTGTTCCAGCCAATCACAGACAAGATGATTTGGGGTGGAGTTAGTGCACGTGCAGCAGATGGGAGGGGGAGGGGTGAGGAGGAGAGAGGGTCGAGCTAACCCCCGTTTTGTTTGACAATACTTCGAACGTCAACAAGAACCCAACATCGCTTAGGCCGTGTGTCCACCAAATTGTTTTTCCACGCGCCTGGCGTACGTTCTCAATTGTTTTCAATGGGAGCACCGCGTTTTTTAAACGGCATGAGCGTAACGAGGCGCTGTGCGTCCTGGCTTTTTTTTACTGGTCGCCGAGAGTTGAAAAATGTTTAGGTGAAACACAGTGCTCACTTTTTACCCACCTGTCCAATCACAGTGGAGGAGGGGCGGGACTAAACCACACTGTACAACAGTCACAACATTCTTTCTGTACAACGACATCAACCAACAGGGCTAAACGAACCAAATGGATGAAAAATACATTTTTAGGATGAAACAAATTATCTGTAAAATCAGTTACAAGTAAACTGTGCTGCAGGTATCATAGCAACGAAACGTCTCAATGGAAAAATCGCTGTGCTGCCAAAACGCTCTCAAGCGTCCAAAGCACGGTGTCTTCAGCAGAGCGTCTTGCGTTTTCAGCTGGCTAATAATGCTTTGGTGGACACACGGTCTTATGCTACGTTCACACCGGACGCGAATCGCGCGTCAAATTCGCGCCTGTCGCGTCTAGTTTGACGCTTGACCACTTTGTGTTATTTCGCGTGTCAAGAGCGAAACTGGCGCACGTAAAAAAAAAAGTTTGAAGCAAAATTTACGCGCGAGACGCGCGTCAGAATCGAAATCCGTTGGCGGCCATTGTTTTTATGTCGACCGAGCATTCATCGAGAGAGTTACCGCTCTGTATTTACTCTGGAGAGCAGAACAGCGGAATGGGGATCATCGTCGCCGTATATTTGTGTCCACCAGACCCTTCGGAGCCGAACCGTTTGGCGAGTTTCACCATTTGCTCGCTCCAGGTGCAGAGCTGGATAACGGCCGCTGTCAGCGGTACTTCCGCCTGTCACGCGCCCAGTTTGATGACCTGCTGTCCCGCATCGGAGCGAGGATCACCCTCGCCCTCATCCATCTAATCTAGCTGTCATTTATTTTTGTTTTGATGATAAATAGAGCCAGCCTTCAAAAGTTATTAACCTGTCCTGTGATTTTTTTTTTCTCTCTCTCACGTCCAGACACGAATTTATGCACATATGTTGATTGTCTTTACAACACAATACTATTTTATATAATCTAGCTATGGAATGAATAACATTCAAAATAAAATGAACATGTCTCGTATATAGAAATAATGTTTTAAGTGATAAAACATTTGCTTTGTTGTGCATAATCCCACTAGTCATATTAACAAAATAATTTATTGAAGCATCCAGACACTTCACCACGTGAGCAAGCAGCTAGGCTCCTGATTGGTTAATTCGGCGCGAATTCACGCCAAAGTTCAGATTTTTCAACTCGGGCGGCAGACGCGAATTCGCGTCAAACGCGTGAATGCACAAATGGCACATTCACGCGTAACGCGCTTAACGCGCCAGACGCTCAATTCGCGCGAACGAGGCGTATTCGCGTCTTCCGCGCCGCACTCCACGGCTCATTCGCGCCGCAGGAATTTTTCACCCGCGTAAAGCGTCTTTGCATTGACTTAACATTGAAATCATTCGCGCCTGACGCCCTATTCGCGTCCAGTGTGAACGTAGCATTAGAGCACCTTTAAATGTCTGAAATAAGTTCAAGCACAAGCTCGAGGCACTTGCATGTTTTATTCTACGGTTGAGATAGCACCACATTGGTTCCCTCGATAAAAATCCAATAGGCAAAATTCCCATAGGCTTTTGGATTATCGCTAAAAACAAGCTCTGTGAACGATATAAGTTTATGATACTTGCACTTTTGTCCATCTAGATAATTATCACTTTTTTTATGAATTTTGAAGCCTAAATGCAGTCACCAGAAGTAAAACTCTAAAGGTAGGCTAAAAACGAACTACACCACAATCCCTATTTCATTTTTTTTTAATCTAAAAACATTTCCCAGAAACGTTTGAGTTATAATAGTTTGTAAGAGCACAATTATAAGCATAACGATGCTGTAAACTGGACTGAGTTTACCTTTTCAGCGTGACGACGTTAATCTCCTCGACCGCCTCTGTTGTCCCATTTAACACTTCTGAGGAAACGCCTTTTTCTGACACGTTTAAGCAGAACTTGTAGATTTTTATTTTGTACTCATATATTTGAATTGCTCAACTTAAAATATTTGAGTAAGCTAATAGATTAAATAAATAGAAAACCCAGCTCAGTTTCAGTCAAAGAACAAGTTCATAAAGCTCAAAACAGTGAATTGTTTATTCAGATGACTTAATGTGTAAGTTTTGTGAACTCAAAAGAAAAAGAAAGTTAAATTGGTTTGTTTAATTTAAGTTTGCCCTACTTAAAACAATTAATTATTTTGAGCATAAGCATTTACAATGGTTTTCTCTTAAGGATTACTCTTTTTATGTGTGACACTTGTTCATAAAGCCTTAATTCAATCTGTTCATCATATAAAGTGATTGAGTCTCCTCAGAAAATGTTGACTAAACTGCTCAATTTATATGGATTGGTTTAACATGGGTCATAGTGGTAGTTGCGTAGCTGTCAATGGAGGGACAGAAATTCTTCTCGCATCAACGCAAAATATCTCGCAAAAATGCATTCTAATCCGTACGGCGTCATATAGTGACGCTTTTGAAATTTCGTTTAAATCCAACACACATGGCACACTTTAGCATCAATATAACACGCTTCGGTCATGGGTAGGTTTAGGTATGGATTAGGGTTAGACCACTAGGAGGCGTGCTATGTGCGTTGTATGTAGACACGTTGTCAAAAGGGTCAGTATATAACGCCTTGGGATGAGACCGGGCTGGAAATCTCTCAGATTTCATCAAAAATATCTTCATTAGAGTTCTGAAGATGAATGACAGTGAGGGTACTATATGAGGGTGCATTATTAATAACATCATTTTCATCTGAGTGAACTATCGCTTTAAAAGTCCCACACTTTCAGCAAGAGGAACGGTGCCGTCCAACAGAAGTTCTCTGAGCGCTTGTAAAAACCATTCCTGAACAAATGTGCGCACAATTCTCAGCATTCCTTCCCAGCTTCACCGCTCGGGTTTGGAAAGCACTAAAGTCTGAAAACATGGTGTTCATATTCACTTTTATGGAGGCCTAATTAGGGCTTTTGTGTGTTTTCACAAACAGGTTTTTCATGGCTACAGATGTTAAGCTTCCTCAGTGTTTGCTGAGCTTGGCCCGTACGCCTGGACTACCGCAGACTATTTGCTCAGGATAGCGTCCTTTTCAGAATGATTTTTTTTCTGTGCATAAAGCTAAAGATTTTATTTTTATGATGCATCATAGATAATTCATGAAATGTGTGGGGGTTTGTGTTGGGCGAGCTGCTAAATGTGTGTTACGAAGTTAATGGGACCCTTGGCAAATCCGGCAGGAAAAAAATAAGTCCGGTTCTGCTCGGCCCCTCCTGGTCATTGGCTTTTTATTTTTAACTTCATTGTTGTAGAAAGGAGGATCAGTGCTGACAGCCCTCCTGCCAGCTGCACTTTTATCTCTCCAGCCCTCCTCAGATGAAGAACACTGCAGTAACAAAAAGTGTGTTTTTGCTCTGCATTCATTCAATAGACCGCCCTTTCTTTAAGAAAACACACATTTAGAGATTTCACTTAGACATTTCTCTCCACAAGAGGGAGAAAGATGGCAATCATCATCTCCCAACAGATGTCCCGAACGGGTTTGTTTCAGCCCGACTCTTAGCCTGTTTAAACCTTGCGACTGCCATTGATTAGCCGTTGTAACACAACTGGGACCGTGTCGTTCAAGCTATTTCTGGGCACTCGAGTAGACCAGGTTTCCTTGTGTTTAGAAAGCAAAGGTTATTTATTGTTTGCGAAACTGAGAATGGTGTACATCCTACTTTTTGACAGGAAAGGTACGATGTGATGTATTATTAATGCATGTCTGGCAGATGAAACAGTCTGCTAATACACTATTATATATAACTGAATTTAGGCTACAGCAATTCATCATTTATGAATGGGCTTTCTAAGAGTATGCCATTGAACTTTGTTTGTTCACTATTTACTGTTTTGTTTATTTATTTTATTGTATTTTTTCCCCTTTCTGGATTCAGCAGACCTCAGGCTCGATTCTCCAATTATTGATTTCTCGAGTCTTCATTAGTCAGAATGAAATTTATACCTGATATTTTCCTCTTATTTTCCAAATTAACACTAAAGTTGATAAAACATTTCTTAAGAATGTTTCCGTCTTTATTAAAATTTGAATAATTTTTGGTTCATTAAAACTTTTAGTTAAAAAATATTAAAACTTTAAGCAACTGATTTCAATTTGAATATATTTTAAAATGTAATTCATTCCTGTTATGAGTCACACGATCCTTCATAAATCATTCTATTATGGTGATTTTCTGCATTTCTGATTAAAATCCATGTTGAAATCTGTTGTGCTACCTAATATTTTTGTGGAAAATATAATACTTTTTTCAGTATTCTTTGATAATTAGTAACGTATTACTACTACTAGGAGTGATAAAACATTTTTTTTTTTTTTTTTTGGAATTTACTGCTTTAAGTGCCACTAGGCAGGCAATATTTTTATTCAGAAAGTTATGTGATGAAAAAAAGTTTCATCTGGATTAATCCTAAAAATCAAATATTTGTAAGAAAAATAGAAAAATCATTTGTTGATGTAAGTTTTTAGTTGTTTTTATTTTATTTTATTTTATTTTCAGGACTACTGTATTTTACCACGATTTACATCAATCTTGCCATTAAAACAGCCATGTTGGTATGGCAATTAAAAACAAATAGAAAAACTAGTGGATACTCCACCAACGCCTGATAATCTTATCTTTAAAAATCTCAAATTCTGATATCAATCTCAAGTTCTTATCTTCTTCCATGAGAAGGTTTTCGTCAATCTGGCTTGTTTTTTTCCTAGACTTTTTTTAGTTGTTTCAATACATCACCTGGTTCCAAAACGAATCTTTTCTCCACTGACGCCTGTTCAAAAGCAGCCATATATTTTTATAAGAGAGCCTATCGCAAACTGCCAATGAGTTAAAAGGGGATGCTAACCGATAGCTTAGCTCTTTTCAGACAACTGTCGTCAGCGCTAATGTTCTCCTCTCCGCCCTCCTCGAGTCCTCAGTCTCAGTCCTGTGGTGTGTCTTCAGGATCAGGGCTCTCGGGGAGCTCTCACAGGTACTATAATAAAAATAATAATTCATTAAATTAAATAGCGCCTTTCTGGACACTCAAAGCACTTCACATCTGTGTGGTACACCTGTACACAGGTACAGATGATGCTCACAGAAGCTGCTGGGTGCAGATGCACCGCTATTACACTGTCTAAACAATGCTGTGTTGTTTTAACCCAACTTTGGGTCAGATATGGACAAACCCAAACTTTTGGTTAAAAATGTAATAATACACATTTAACCCAATGGCTGGGTCAGTCTATATTTGACCCAAAGTTGGGTTAAACAACCCAGCAATTTTTAGAGTGTATTGTATTGTTTTACAGATTCTTCATATCCACTTTTGTATCTAAGTTACACACTTTTGTATGCACTTTTTATGTATTAAGGAACACTCTCAGAATGTTTTTTTTTTTTTTTTTTTTTTAAACCTGTCACTGGGACAGTACCCTTCAAAAGGGTTCTAATATGTATCATTTATGTACTAATATGCACTCTTTGGGTACAAAGGAATACCTTCTCAAAACCTTTTTGTCTGACTGACAGTGTATACGTGTGTATGATGGGACTGCATATATGAGATATAATATGATATAATATAATCATGCAATAATATATTGCATACAGTATATGCTTAAATTATTATCTTAAGGCACTAATATGCACTCGTCATGTATTAATGTAAAAGTGTGTATCATTGATAGGTCTGCATATATCATATGTGATAATATATGTGTAAATTATTTTCTTAAGGTACTAATATCCCTTTATGTATTGATAAGGTAATCTAATCTAATCTAATCTAATATAATATAATATAATATAATGTATAATGCATCCAGTATATGTGCAAATTATTATCTTAAGGCAGTAATATGCATTCTTTATGTATTAAGGTATGAATGGGTATCATTGATGGATAAATGTGATAATATAATATATGTGTAAATTATTATCTTAAGGTATTAATATCTCTTTATGTATTAATAAGGTATACGTGTGTATCTTTGATGCATGTGTATTTTTACAGTGCTCACATACACTTTGCATGGCTTTATATCAGTATTTCTGGCATCTACAGTGTTGTAATGAAATCTCTTTAATATACAGTATGCTCTCATCCGAGTGTTAAGATTCATGGTTTTTCTTTATCAAATGCACATCAATACAGTATGGAGCTGAAGTTGCTAGTGAAATGCAATTTCCTTCAAGCTCTCTAGAGGAAGCACTGGGTTAAATGGAGAGATGTATTCAATTTAACGCTCACTAAAAGTTGAATACAGGAAGAATAAAAATAGATTTGTTTTTTTAAGACGTTAATACTTTTCAGCAAGGATGCATTAGATTAATCACAAGTGACAGAAAGTGACAACAGATTTCTCTTTCAAATAAACAATGTTCTTTTGAACTTTTGAATCCTGAAAAAAAACAGCTGCTTTCAATATTAATAATAATAAATAAGCAAATCAGCTTATTAGAATGATTTCTGAAGGATCACGTAAATAATCACATGAGGAAAACAGAATTGTTTAAAATGTTTAAGAATTTTCACAATATTTTTACAGTATTTTTTAAATATATATATATATATATATACCATTATATATGATATTTATTAATTAATCACCATTATCATTTCCTCACTTCCCCCCTTGCTTGCTCTCTTATATTCTCTCTCTCTCTCTCTCTCTCTCTCTCTCTCTCTCTCTCTCTCTCTCTCTCTCTCTCTCTCTCTCTCTCTCTCTCTCTCTCTGAGCTTTTAAAGAGCACAAAGACGTGTGCAGTTATGCAGTGGAACAACGGCTCCAGTCGTTGATGAGTTTTCGTTCCCAGTGTAGTTTTTCCTCTCGCTCGTTTAGCGAGGAATCATTACGATGAGGGACAGAGTGTGTGTCTTTGTGCAAAGCGGTAAATTCTGCAGGAGGGAAATAATGTGGGTCCTCAAGGCCAGCGCCATGGCAACGGGTGGATTATCAGGCCAGTGGTGTGTGTGTGTGTGTGTGTGGGCTCCAAGTGGACACAAAGAGCAGCCGAGCAGCACCAGGACTCTGACTGCTTTCATTAGCCTCATCTGGCAACACACACACACACACACACACTCACACGCATCTTTGGATTGCTCTTCACAAAGCCATACTCTGTTATCTGTGTCCAATTAACTGAGAAACATCTTACTTGGATTGTCTGTTTATTTCCCGCTTTCTTCCTTTGTCTATCTCTCTGTCTCTCTTTCCATTCAGTCTCTCTTTTCTCTCTCCATTTCCCCTCAACAACTCTGACCGCAGCTGTCACACACAACATTAACTTACAGCCATATTTTATCAGTACAGAAAAGCAGCCTTTAGTCGTGAAGTCTGAACTTGATTGATACCAGACGAGGCGAGCTGTTGAAAACGCTGTTTACATTCCCTTAAGAAATCAGAGGAGGCCGTTCTCTCGTTCTCCCGTTCTCTCGTTCTCCAGTCGCCCGTTAACCCGTTCTCTCGTTCTCCCGTTCTCTCCTTTTCCCATTCGCACGTTCTCCCGTTCTCTAGTTCTCCCGTTTTCCCATTCTCTGGTTATCTCGTTCCCCCGTTCTCCCCATTCTCTCGTTCTCCCTGTTCTCCCATTCTCTCATTCTCCCGTTCTCCCGTAATAATACCAATAATTCATTATTAATATTAAATATTATTAAAATTATTTAGTAAATATTTTATACAATAATTTTAAATAAATTGTAAATAAATGAATATATTCTAATTAATGTAAGAACTATATATATATATAGAGAGAGAGAGGGAGAGAGAGACTATATTGTATCATGTATATGGGTGTGGGTGTGTATACATATATACAATATGTCTCAATTGATTCAATATATATATATATATATATATATATATATAGAGAGAGAGAGAGAGAGAGAGAGATATTTTTTAAACAAAAAACATCTTTTTGTGTATCATGTATATATATATATGTAATTATATATATATATATATATATATATATATATATATATATATATATATATATACATGATACAATGAATTTTTCTCCATTGATTAAATATTAATTACACAGTTTAAAAATTTAATTATTTTAATCATTTTAAATTAAAATACATTTATATATGTGTGTGTGTCTGTGTGTGTGTGCTGTGTATAATTATTTTGCATATATAAATAGACAAACATGCATGCATATATTTAAGAAAATGTATGTATGTATGTATTAAATATTATATACTCAATTTAATAATTTAATATTAAATTTATTAAATACATTTTAGATTAATATAATATAAAATAGTATTTACTATTATTTTATAATTATTCAATAATTATATGATATTGTGATTATTAATAGTTTTAAATATATTTTAGTTTTAAGATTTGTGGCGTCTTTAGCTTGTAAAATGTGGGAAGATACATAATGAAACATCTTTAATGTTTGATCCCTTTAACGCAGTGCTGAATGAGTTCTTTTTCCCACAAGCCCAGAAGCATTATGGGTATTTGAGTGAAATACTGCCTTTGTCAGGCCTCTCGAGAAGGATATATTACGTATTATTTCCTCATTTTGAAGTTCTCTGTGTCTCTCTCTTCAGAGGATGCGTTGGACATGTCAAGAGCCTCTCTTTCTCTCTCATTTATTTCTCTCCAGGCTTTCACTCTTCTGGTGAAATATAAAGCTTTAATGCTTGTGTTCTGTTCTTCGACACAGTTCATCATTCATTATTATGTTTTAGCTGATTGTGAGTGTGTGATGGATGTTAATGCATTCCACACAAATGGCAGTGTTGATAACGTTGCATAAATTATATGCAACCGCATAGAAACATCTTTTTGTGAATTATTTCTACAGATTTTGAAGAAAATCTTTTACTTTGCCCTGGATTATGAGAATAAAGGCACATTCACACCAACTATATCTATATCTATAACTAGAACATTTTCGTCATTTGCCACTTTCAAATCAAACCTTAAAAAACACTTAATGTGGATACTTAATGCACTTTCTCAACCTTCAAATGTATTATATTCAATGTATTATTTATTCTATTGCTTGTCATTGCATCGATTGCTCTTGAAATTGTATTATATCGTATTGATTAATCTGTCCTGTTCAGCACTTGTGCTCTACAAATAAATTAATGAATGACTATAACGCTAACTATATTAGCGACCATCACACCAGCGGACAGGAACGTTGTGGGTATTATAAGCTGCAGTTTCGTCGTCTGTAGCTTTAAATGCAGGAGGGATTCTGATTGGCTGTTCTTTTTTTTATAGTTTAATCAGCTGGGAAAAAAAATCGATTCCAACTATATCGTTTCCCTTTGTCGTTATCATTATGGTTGTATTGTGCGGTCGCGTCTTACGTCAGCAGCGACTGTGAACGCGGATCCACAACAGAACCGGAGGACAATACAATGTCGTAGTTTTTTGTTATTTTTGGCCCGAAATATATTTTCGATGCTTCAAAACATTGTAACTACCCACTGATGTCACATGGACTACTTTGATGATGTCTTTATTTCCTTTCTGGACAAGGGCAGTATACCATACACACATTTCCAATGGAGGGACAGAAAGCTCTCGGACTAAATCTGAAATATCTTAAACTGTGTTCTGAAGATGAACGACATGAGAAAGAGTCATTAATTACTTATTTTTCATTTTTGGGTGAACTATTCCTTTAATCCTGCAGCATCATACAGGGCCAGTTCTAAGATAATAATTGTAAAGAATTAAGCATGCCCCAGATTATCTATTTCTTTCCATCTTTTTTTTCTCTTTCTTTCACTCACGCTCTACCTCCCCTTTCCTAGTCTATCCACACACGTTCAGAGGGGAAAATGAAGGAATTAATAATTGAAGAGGAGAGCTGAAATTATTCTCCTTGCCTGGAGCTCGTTTCTTTCTTTCTTTCCTCCTCTCTTCTCTTTTTCCTGGAGACTCGGGCTGTTTCAGTTACATTGAAGTTTCATGAGTGTAGTCCACATGTCAAATCGAACTGTATTTGCACAAACCTGTCTTGATCTCCGTCTTAATCATCTTTATTCCTGAATTTCTTATTAAAGGCCTTGCTGACAGAGCTTACACACTGCATTTTGTTTTATTCCTTTGTATCAATATGTGTCAAATATCGAAATGTCACTGGTTCCAGTAACCTGCTTATACACACATCCAGGGTCTGTGGCTCATTACCCAGTGTCATTAATGGTCTGTAATGTACAAGATTTGATTAGAATATTGAATTTAATATAATGGGTTTTATAAGTCATTACAGGGGTGACTGGAACAGTTGTAAAGTTTTATTTCATATCTAAGTGTTACAATTGTCTCCATCCCCAGAGATTTAAAACATACGGTAACACTTTACTTGAAGGGGTGTGCATAAGACTAACACGACACCTTCATATTCATGATATGACACATGTTTTATGCACTTAACTGTCATTAAGTGTCATTCGCTCAGTTTTGACATTTTTAATGCAAATATGACATTGTTTGAGATGTCTTTGTCATGCCAACTTGACATTACTGGCTGTCATGAAGCCATTATAACTTTTTAATGACAAATTCAATTAGTACCAGTGTAGTTGAGGTCACGAAAAATATTCATGACACAGTTATAATGCCTCATGACAGCCAATGTCAAAGCCAACCACACGACATTTTAACTTAATTTAATGTCAAGTTGTCATGACAAAGACACTGACTGGTTATGATGTATTGGTTTATGTCAACATGTCATCTTAATGTCATATTTGCATTAAAAATGTCATTATTGAGTGAAAGACACTTATTGACAGTTGTCATAAACATGCATAAACCTTCCTTCATATTCATAACATATGACATGTCATGTCATGGTTATGAAGGTGTCATGTCAGTCTTATGCACACCCCTTCAAGTAAAGTGTTACCACATACGTAATAATTTTTTTCTTGATTATTTGTTAATTAAACTGTAGAGTGTAATAACCATTGAATAGCAATCGTTTATTTATTTAATTTATATACTGTGTGTGTGTGTGTGTGTGTGTGTGTGTGTGTGTGTGTGACACACTCTCTCTCTCACACACACAATCCCTTTCACACACGCAAACACACACACTCACACCACACCCACACACACTCTCTCTCTCTCACACACACACACACGCATGCATTTAAAAGCTGGCCCCCGCCACGCTCAGAATGAATCCGCCAGTGTCTGTAGATTGATGGAGAGATAAGGGAGGCTTTTTTAAGAGGAGAGCTGGAAACATGTGTTTTAAATAAAAGCTTCAAGGCAAAGCCTCATAGCCAGTGTTACATTACAAGGAGAAGATTAAAACACAGGGAAAAACATGCTTCAGCATTTTTATATCATCCCTTATCGGCTCTACAGCTGGAAGTCTGTTGCACTTAAACTCTTCATCGTGAATCCATCCCTCTTCCCTAATCAGCAGAGAAATGATGTGTGTGTGTGTGTGAGAGAGAGCTCCGACTAGAGATTCAGAAGGCCTAGCTCAATGGAAAGACTCATTTTTTTTTCTCCTTAAGCTCCCGTGTGTGTGTGTGTGTGTGTGTGGTTCCTGCAGGGCAGCTGAGGGTAATATACAGCACACAGATGGATAGAAGTTAATGGGCTTACATACTACTACTTTTCTTTCTCCTTTTTCCCCGTCATTTTTCTTTTTCGTCCACTTTTCCTTTTTTCCACCCTCTTTGTTCTCTTTCAGTCTGTCAAAGTAAACGGCGGGAAGCATAATCCCCTTTTCACGTTTGACGCCGGGAGAAACTAAAGGTGGCAAACTGTCTCACTCATTCACACACTCTCTCTCTCTCTCTCTCTCTCTCAAATTCAAATGAGCTTTATTGGCATGACTTATACAGTATTGCCAAAGCATTGGCCATTACATAGGCAATGAACAAATAATCAGTAAATGAATCAGTAAACAAATGCATGAAATACATGCATATATATCAGAAAACAAACAAACAAACAAAATAAATAAATAAACAAACAAACAAACAAACAAAAAAAACACGTTTTTTTTTTGTTTTGTTTTTTTGTTTTTTAACCAACATTCTGACTTTAGTTTTGTCCACTGGCTGACTCTCGTAGTTTGTGACAGGCTGTTACATAGTCTGCTGCTGTTGTGATTGAGCTGGAGTTTTCTCCCAAAATATGAATTAATTTTTCTGAATTTGGCAATGCCATAAAATTTGGATCTAGTTGTTGGAATCTAGAGAAATAGTCTGATCTAATGCTGTGATAATGATCACAGTGAATGAGGAAGTGTTCTTCTGTCTCCACCTCTCTCTGAGAGCACAGTGAACACAGTCTCAGCTCTCGCGGCTGCCATCTCTGCCGGTGCCGTCCTCTCTCTACGGCCAGACTGTGGTCACTCAGCCTGTATCTGGTCAGGGTCTTTCTCACTTTATACTCTTTCACACAGCTCAGGTATTCTGGTGGTTTATAATCTCTTTTTTCTCTCTCTCTCTCTCTCTCTCTCTCCCTCCCCCCCAATTCATGGTATCATTCCGTCTGTCCGTGGATTTTATCCCTCACTCACCGGATGTCGCAGGCTGAGCGAGTGTGTGTGTGTGTGTGTGTGAGGAGCGGATTCATAGGGTTTGCGAGATGCTTCACGTGAGGGTGAAACAGCTGTGTGTTGTCTCCTAGTCACTCTTTTATGGTCAGTGTACTTTACTGGAGGTTCCTCCAGGCCGTCATCATTTCCTGGTGTGTGTGAACTGACAGAACACACACACACACACGAGTGTATCTTGCTAACCCCTTCAATGTGCCTTTCTAGGTTTATGTGATTAAAATGTAACTTGAGATCAGTCTGTTGTATTTGCTTAAGAAGTATCAATGTCTCTCTCTCTCTCTCTCTCTCTCTCTCTTTATATATATATATATATATATATATATATATACATACACACAGAGAAACTAAATAATTGAATAATTAGATATAATCATCATATTTTTAGATTTTTGTGTCTGTTACCTTCCTAGTTCATGCTCATCTCTTCTTGATAAATACACAATTTATCCACTTTAAGTGAGTGTTTTTCGTGTGCATTGGCACGCAGCATTTTTAATGTAATATGCCATAATTTGCATAAAAAATATGTAAAATCCTGTCTATAAGGACTGAAGCCAAGTTCACACTACGATTTAAGCCCGATTTGAAAATCGTTGAGCTCGCCGGACAGGTCAGGGTGTTATCGCGTGCAAATCGCGGGGGATTAGCGGACTATGAACGCTTGCCAATCTGTTAGAATGAAAGAGCCAACAACGCAGCGAATACGCTCGCAGACGCGTCGGCGAGCCCAGAAAAATATCTAGCGTGCTAGATATCCAGAGCCGTCGCGCGACTCAACCTCAGTGATGTCATGAGCTACAGCCAATCATAGCAACATATGGGTTGAGGTCACCCGGTAAATCTTAGTTTTTCTTTTTTTTTTTTCTCAGAGCAAATTATCGCGCAAACAGTGTGCAGCACTAGTTTCTGTCTGACGTCCATATTCACATGTTCTCTTCTTCGCTGGGTATTGGCGCACGTGCTCTTTCGCGTCATTTCTCGTTCGTTTTATTGCGTGTTTTTTCGTGACAAAACGTGGTTTGTAGACAAGATAGAATCGTTGGGTGACAGAGTTGTTGTCAACTCGTTATTTATTTGATTATTTTCAGGATTTAGACCGTACCATAGTACTGAAACAGCTCTCATCAGTCACATATGATTTGCTCTTATCACCCGATCGTGGTTGTATCTTTATGTAGTGTGTTGTCAACTCGTGTAGAGCGTTACCTCCTGTTGTGGATCAATAACGTTGTGGCATTGAACAACTTAACTTGTTATGCAACACCGGTAATGTCTCTTGGAAACATAAATGTTCTGTCATGGGTTAATCCTGTTGCTGTGGCTTAAAAGTCAATCCTCAAGTGTGGATCGTCGTCTACTGTTTGCGATCCACCGTCACATCCAGTAACAGTAAGTGTATTTTATGATTTTTAACCAAATAGTCTTTTCAGTCGATGTCAAATGCATCTAAAGTTGTTGTCGTCGTCGTAGGATGTCTGTGTATATAATTTAAACCTTGTTTGTATAGTGTGCAACCACACGTTTATAAATATATATATATATATATATATATATATATATTAAAGATATTGTATTAAAAACTGCATATACTGTATGTTCTTGTTCTGTAAGTTAGCCATCTTCTCACATTTGCCACAGGTCCGCATAAATGTAATTTCGCTTGTACTTAGCGAACTTTATCAAAGTATGTGTATGTAGTTTCAAAAAATTGCGCCAGCGTTAGTGTGTTTGTATGTGTCTGTGTTCCACATCCATAATTAGAAATGGGACGCGATTACAACTTTGTGTTTTTTCTGCCGGAGTCTCTTCGTACTATTTATATATTCTGATTCAAACGTACGCTGAATGACATTAAAAACAGCGGTTTCTCTCACTCTCTCAGTACCGACTGCCATAGGTATTAAGTTACGCCCTCATCCAAAGGCAGGGCGGGGATATGCAGCTCATTTGCATTTAAGGTGGTATACACACGAAACAGCTCATTTTTAAAAAGGGCCCAAAATGACATTTTCAAATGGTTATAATAAATTAACTGTGGGGTATTTTGAGCTGAAATTTCACAAATACATTCTGGGGACACCCGAGACCAATATTACATCTTGTAATATTGGTGCATAATAGGTGCCCTTTAAAATCTAGTTTTACAGCATACTGTTGCTACTGAGTAATTCTGTGTAGAAGTTTCTGTGGCTAAGTATAGACTAATCTATGCAAAGGTCTGAAAAGCATGTGGTGCTGGGTGGTTTTGTTAAAATATAGCTAATTTTATCGCTCTATCTCTCTTCATTTCCCTCTCTTTTTTTTGGACTGCAATGCAGAACTTCCTTCACCCCAATTTTTGACTTGGCTGTCGTTCCTCACAAACTGAGGGAGTGTGTCTGCTTTTTGTTTAGTACTAATGAAACACTTGTTCTCAAATTAAGCTGTAAAACCTGTCGTCCGGATAAAACTGTGTGTGTGAAATCTGCCTTCTTTTGGCCTTGCCTTTTCTGAAATGGTGGATTATAATTTAATATAGGAGAAAACTCAAATAAGCCTTATTCCCAATGAAGAAACGCAATATGGATAACAACACAGTAGCTGCTGTCCATCAGCATTCAAAAACACACGTTTTCATTGATTCGACAATCCGAGTTTAAATCGCCAAGGACTGTTTTTCATTTAACGTCAGTTTTTATTTGCAGCCGTTGTGTTTACAAAGAGGGAGAAAAGACTTCTCACTATCAAATGGCTGAAATCCTCATCGGATGCCGGCTTTTGAACCAGAAAAGATGTTGAATGCTTGTGGATGTCCAGAATAAAGATGTTGTAATTGAAGGTCAGAAAGGTGAGTTGCGTCAAGCCCAAGGGTGCAGTGGATATTTTTGTGGTATAATGAATGATTTAGATTTATTTCCCAATGTTGGATCAGTGGAAGGTAACGTAGCAAGGGCCGGCACAGCGAGAATTAACTGCAATCCCCAGTGAACGGAAGCTTAATCTATATTTAATGATAAATAAAAGATGAAGGGGAGAACGGAGTCGGTCTGTTGTGATTAAATTGGAATTTGGAGCAAATCCGCTGTTGCGTTGGGAGTCAAAAAATGAAACTATTCCAAAAACATTCTACAAAAGCTTCTGAAAGGGGCGGATGGTGTCGATTGCGATTAGGCATGCTATGCTAATAAAAACTCATTATCACGTAACGGCAACAGCGAGACTGGTGTCCCTCACTTCTTACCCCAGACTTCCGCATTTCGCTGTCAAATTGTGAACAATTAACATTGTTTCCAAGACGTGCTGAAAGTTGGAAGCCTACTTGGGACGTCAGCAAACCAGAGTTTACACCTGCAATAGCCTGGAGTTCTGTGTGTTTCTTTTCTTTCCCTGTTGTATTGTGGCTTCTGGCTTAGCCATTTCCTGATTATTACAAGCTTCGCACTTAGTAGAAATAGAAGCAGCTGTATGTAAGTTTGGATGTAGCAAGCCAAACAGGATGGATAGTTGGCCTGTCGCGTTCGTTCTTATCACAGACGAGAAAACACAAGAGTCATTATCTAGTGGATAAAAAGCACTGTTATGAAGTAAAGATGTCAGACGTCTTCCTTCACATTAAATTATTTGTAACATGAACAAAACTGAATCACTATTCATTTGTATGATGATTAATCATGTCAGGCTTAAAACCCAAGTATACTTCGGTTGTCTGCGTCCCACAATGGTTTTCTCTCTTTGTTTGTGTTTGCGCGTAAAACAGCACATGGTGAATGTTTAGACGGAAGAGTCCATTAGGTGGCAGTACACAGTTGTGATGTATAGAGGTTATGCGCATTGACGCACACAATAAAGGTTAGATGTCTTATGGCGGAGTCTCAATTGTCATCACCGGCGGCCATCTTGTCACAGGCAAGCTTTCTGGCGGGCTCTGTAGTCCCTGTAAATACTCTTGTTAAAATCTTGACGGATTTACAAACGGTTTGGTTTCGGTACATCTAACCTTTACTATGGATATCTATGGGCAAAGCGAGTCAGTCGCCGCATTGGTTTGCAGTGTGAATGCCGCGAAAAACACACACAACACAATTAAAACCTGGAAAGAGCTTTGCGATTTGACTGTACAACTAGATTTGATAAGAAATCTGAGGTGTATTTTTACTGACTGCCGAAAGCTACAGAACAGATGGATCGCTGTGATTCACAGAAACAACTGGATCCAGGTAGAGAAAGCTGGATTTGCAGTTATCATTTTGTGTCAATATGCTGAATTTAGAAGTACAATCATATCCAATATATTATATACCCTATATGTTGCATTGACAAATCATCAATTACATTTTTCCATCACATATTTTGCATAATTGGATGTTTTTAAATAAACACTAACAAAAAAATATACAAGTTTTAGGGCTGGACGATATGAAGATATACTTTATTTATATAATATTGATTTAAATGATCACCCGGATCTAACTATATTGTATTATATGAAGCATGCTGTATGTATGCCAGAGTGAATATCACAGTTACTCACAGTGAGTGGCAAAAAGACTGAGCGGCTGTATTTGTTTTCAGCATGAATGCCGCGAAAAACAAACACAACACATAAAGTGGGAAAGAGCCTTGCGATTGACTGGACAACTAGATTTGACAAAAAATCGGAGGTATATTTTTACAGACTGCTATAGAAAGAGGAGCAAATGGATCGCTGCAAACAACTGCAGTCAGTGAAAGGTGGATTTGCAGTTATCATTTTGTGTCAATATGCTGAATTTAGGTGTAAAACCATACCCATATATTTTGTATTGTTATATACACTCACCGGCCACTTTATTAGGTACACCTGTCCAACTGCTCGTTAACACTTAATTTCTAAGCAGCCAATCACATGGCGGCAACTCAGTGCATTTAGGCATGTAGACATGGTCAAGACAATCTCCTGCAGTTCAAACCGAGCATCAGTATGGGGAAGAAAGGTGATTTGAGTGACTTTGAACGTGGCATGATTGTTGGTGCCAGAAGGGCTGGTCTGAGTATTTCAGAAACTGCTAATCTACTGGGATTTTCACGCACAACCATCTCTAGGGTTTACAGAGAATGGTCCGAAAAAGAAAAAACATCCAGTGAGCGGCAGTTCTGTGGGCGGAAATGCCTTGTTGATGCCAGAGGTCAGAGGAGAATGGCCAGACTGGTTCGAGCTGATAGAAGGGCAACAGTGACTCAAATAACCACCCGTTACAACCAAGGTGGGCAGAAGAGCATCTATGAACGCACAGTACGTCGAACTTTGAGGCAGATGGGCTACAGCAGCAGAAGACCACACCGGGTGCCACTCCTTTCAGCTAAGAACAGGAAACTGAGGCTATAATTTGCACAAGCTCATCGAAATTGGACAATAGAAGATTGGAAAAACGTTGCCTGGTCTGATGAGTCTCGATTTCTGCTGCGAAATTCGGATGGTAGGGTCAGAATTTGGCGTCTACAACATGAAAGCATGGATCCATCCTGCCTTGTATCAACGGTTCAGGCTGGTGGTGGTGGTGTCATGGTGTGGGGAATATTTTCTTGGCACTCTTTGGGCCCCTTGGTACCAATTGAGCATCGTTGCAACGCCACAGCCTACCTGAGTATTGTTGCTGACCATGTCCATCCCTTTATGACCACAATGTACCCAACTTCTGATGGCTACTTTCAGCAGGATAATGCGCCATGTCATAAAGCTGGAATCATCTCAGACTGGTTTCTTGAACATGACAATGAGTTCGCTGTACTCAAATGGCCTCCACAGTCACCAGATCTCAATCCAATAGAGCATCTTTGGGATGTGGTGGAACGGGAGATTCGCATCATGGATGTGCAGCCGACAAATCTGCGGCAACTGTGTGATGCCATCATGTCAATATGGACCAAACTCCCTGAGGAATGCTTCCAGCACCTTGTTGAATCTATGCCACGAAGAATTGAGGCAGTTCTGAAGGCAAAAGGGGGTCCAACCCGTTACTAGCATGGGGTACCTAATAAAGTGGCCGGTGAGTGTATATATTAACAACTCATCAATTAAATATTTATCATTGCATATTCTGCATTATTGGATGTTTTTTTAATAAACACTGACCAGAAAACTATAAAGTTTTAGTGCTGGACAATATTATAGGCTATATATTACAGTAGATTTAGACCTACCTATATTGTATTTATATAAAGCGTTGCTTTAAATAAAATTTGCTTTATGTTTAAATCTATATTGCTTTTATTTCCCCGGTGTCGAAATCAGGCAAACATAAATGTCAGGAAACACGATTGGATCACTGGATCTTTAGTAAGTTGTAAGGAACACTATATTGAGTCAAACATTTAGTTTAAATTGATAAAAATGTTCGTTTTAGTTGCATTTTCGCAGTTTCCCCTATTAAATCCGGTCACGCAACAGATCTTTTGCCACTCAGTCAGGCTGAGGGGGGTTGTTCCGGCGGGAAAGTGATGTCAATGCATTCCCTCTATTCCTATATCTGTGATCACTATATATTTGGTAAGTTGTAAAGAACACTATAACGAGTCCAACCTTTAGTTTAAACTGATAATCATTCGTTTTACTTGCGTTTTCTATATGAAATCCTGTCACTCAGCCCTTCTGCCACTCAGTCCGGCCGAGGAAGTGTGAAGAGTAGTCGTTGCATATGAACATTAAACAAAGCTGTATAGCGTTTTCCATCATTTTTGTTTTGGTTACTCTTCTAAATCCACGCAATGACGGATCTGCTACTTTTCTTCTTCTATCCTGAAAACGTCCTGCGAATGACATGACTCAGTGCTGCCCTCCGATGTCTTGTGGACGGAGAAGTCAAACTGCAGTCTAAGTTTATATTGACTTTAGTTTGCAGTCAAGAAACAGTGATGTCGTCGACACAGATGCTACCTGCTAATTTCACAGGTTGTTGAATATCTTTTGAGACTTAGCATGTTCTGTTAGTCTTCCTGTGAGGCGATGCGGATTCCTTCATGCTAAATCAATTACGGTAACTATTATTAATCTATCATGCTGTTTCTCCATGCTGCCCTCCCTAACGCCAACGACTCCCATTTCCTCTTTTGAAAAATGGCCGTTTTGTGTTGTGTTTTTCTTTGTGCTGTGTTAAAGAGAAAAAAGACAACAAAACAAGGCTATTGGTAAAGTGATAACATCTGTTTGGAGGCGCTGGATGCCAGGAGTAGAAATGGTTTCCTCTTGTCTGGGCCGGTGAGAGCCTGATGTTGTACAGATGTGCAGCTGGGCCCCAACTGTAAAAGTTATAAGTATTGTCATAACATTGTTCGACTTCTCCAGTATTTCCTGTCTTCTGCTTAGCACTTTATTACAGATCCTGGACAGTGTCCAGCTCAGGAACGCTCGGAGAGAGAGGTGATGACTGATCTGCGGCGTTCACTGACTTCTATTCTCGTTTTGATAGCGCTTGAGTTGTTGGTTATATAGCGTCGAGAGGAATTGGAAGCGATTCTCAAACTCATGTACAGGGAACACAGGTTTACAGAGTTGTCTGGTGAAGGAAAAGATCAAGATCTTTCTCAGTGCTTCCAAACCCTAGTGAGTTACCCTACATAGTAACTATAGAACAATTAGAATGTCGTGCAAAAATGTGAAATAGACTCATTACATGCAAAGTGAGATATTTCAAGCCTTTATTAGTTGTTTTGATGATTATGGCTTACAGCTTATGAAAACCCCAAATTCAAAATTAGAATATTGTGAAAAGGTTTTCATAAGCTGTGAGCCATAATCATCAAAATTATAACAAATAAAGGCTTGAAATATCTCACTTTGCATGGAATGGGTGTAATGCATGTAAATTCACCTTTTAAGTTGAATTACTGAAATAAATTATCTTTTGCACGATATTCTAATTTGTCGAGTTTCACCTGTATGCATAGTATTGTATAGTACCTATTAGTGCATACTTAATTGTGCTGCCTCTTCGGAAATTTGAATGTGGAATTTACATTACAATTTTTCAATTCCATTCATTTTTTTTTGTTTGTTTGTTTGTTTATGCAAGACTGCATTTATTCGATCATTCAACATTTTTTCATCATTACTCCAGTCTTCAGTACGGAAGCCCTGAACCGCAACCTAAAAAAAAAAAAGTTCGTAAAAAAAAAAAAAAAAATCTTTTTAAAAAAAAAAAAAAATCTGTTAAAAAAAGAAAAATCTAGCATTTCGAGATTAAAGTCGAAATGTTTCGAGATTAAAGTTGAAATGTTTCGAGATTAAAGTCGGAATGTTTCGAGATTAAAGTCGAAATGTTTCGAGATTAAAGTCGGAATGTTTCGAGATTAAAGTCGAAATGTTTCGAGATTAAAGTTGAAATGTTTCGAGATTAAAGTCGGAATGTTTCGAGATTAAAGTCGAAATGTTTCGAGATTAAAGTCGAAATGTTTCGAGATTAAAGTCGAAATGTTTCGAGATTAAAGTCGAAATGTTTCGAGATTAAAGTCGAAACATTGTGCATTCATAACAGTGCGCGTCCACTGGCTCAGAGCGCGCGCGCGCGCGTGTGTGTGTGAAGTCGAACTGCCATGGATAAACCCAAAATAGTAGCTTTTTACTTTTATCTTGGCTTTCAACAAAATTCTACACACGTCACACATGCTAGTGGCAGTGTTTCTGAGGTGTTTTCGTGCTCGTCTAGTCAACACTATCTGGGTCGAGAACACAACTGTAACTGTTCGGTCTCCTCTTCATCGTAAATACGCTCTGGATACATTTTAAGTGCATCATTCTGTATCCAATCATTTGGCCGGATCCTGTGATTTCCTAAGATTTAATAACCACTTATGGTTGAGGAGAGATTCTCTGATATGATTGTAAAGCAATTGATCCTTCAGAAATCATTCAAATAAAAGTATTTTGAAACATTACTCTTTTCTTACTGGCCCCAAATTTTGAACGGTATGCTTTGTGGACAATGCAGTCCCAGAGTGCATTGCATCAAGTAGACGCTATAAGAGAAAAGTTTATCAAATATTTAAGACTAACACAAGTATGGATAAAATGTATGCATTATTTTACTCTATTTCTATTTGAAATAGAAAAAAAGATTTGACTCTTCCTCGTTGTTAGTTTTTAATTTAGTTTTAGAATTTGTAGCATTTTTTTATTTTATTGTATTTTATTCTAGTTATTAGAGTCGTTACTATATTGTTTCAGCTTTAATTGTATTTCCATTTAATTTTTATTTTTATTTTATACATATATAAAAATCTAATTTAGTTTTTGTTTGTTTTTAGTTTTCTTCAGAGTTATTTTAGTATTTGAGATTTTTTTTATTGTATTGCATTTTATTCTAGTCAGTACTATTTAGTTTCAGCTTTTATTGTATTTCCATTTAGTTTTTATTTCTAATATATATATATATGTATCTTATTTAGTTTTTGTTTGTTTTTACTTTTCTTCAGAGTTATTTTAGTATTTGAGTTTTTTTGGAGTCATGAGTATGTTTATTTTGCTTAACAGTTTTTCCATTTACTTTTCATCGATGATGATAACACTAGCTACCTGTATGTATTATGCTTATTAAATACGGTTTACATAAATCTCCTGTGAGCCTAGTCCCCCTTGCAGAGGCCGATTGTGAAGTTAATGCCTGTGTGAAGCATCTCATATGGTCTTGATGTTTAGCATGCTCCCTATGAAGGCAGTAGCCGGCGAGGCCGCTCCCTAGGTTTTCTCTCGTATCCCCTTGAGAACGTAAAGCAGAGAGTGGGCATGAACCACCAGCTGATTCAGTCGAGGCTTGTGTTCATTTCCTGTCGAAGATGCCGTCTCTAGACAACAAGAGAAAAGGGCCTTTCTTTCTTTCCTGAACTTTCCGTCTCCCTCACTTCCCTCTCACACGGACATGGCTCACTATCTCCGGCTTGAAACTCACAGAAATGTGCTCGCACAGTCGAAACCCAACCTTTTCTCTTTTGCTTTCCACTTTGGCCGGGAGCCATTGATAAAGAAAGGAGCATTAACACACTTGTATTCTCTGTGAGTCTCCATCTTCAGCACAGTTTTCTATCGCCTGGAGCTCTGCTGAACTCGCCTCTCCGTCCTGGCAGATTTTACAACTGGCCCTTTTCCACAACATGTGCTTCAGCTCCTTTGAGTGATCAGCATGGTAATCTTTGATTTCCATGCAGATTCACCATATTCCCAGACATTATACTTAACAAGCGTGCCACTCGAGAACGTGTCTGTCTGGCTGTCAGTCATCTTTCATGCCGACAGACTGCATTCGCAACACTTTCCCAGAGAAGGGTTATTATCGCTGAAGGCGATCTGCGTTCTGATGCTCTCCGTGGGCTTCACTGTATATGATCCGAATACGTTGCTGCATTGTCATGGAATTAGCTGATAATGTTGTTTAAGAAAAACATGCACCTGCTAATAAAGCGAATGGTCCCCATGGCGGCCTCAAGGTTGAGGAAAGCACAGATGGAAGCGCTGTCAGGGGACGGGGTGAAAGCTGAAGGGGAAT
>NW_024121233.1:644036-662329 GCF_016745375.1 Pimephales promelas
GCTTTCTAAATAGCACTCGTGCAGCTGCAGCCCTCAGCTCTCGTTTCTCATCCCCTCATCATGCTTTATTCTCATGAAGAATATATCACAGGGGATAAAACAGTGGAATTGAAAATCGGAGACTCTGGTTCTCTCGTTTTCTGTTCAGATTTCATGTTTACGGAATATTTCGCTTGCTGTAATTAACGGTTATATGTCAGATATGGGTTTGCAACAACACAAGGATGATTAACTGATGAGTATTTTCGGTTTTGGGTGATCTGTTCCGTTGTGTTTTTGTGAACACATCTCTTTCACTCACAGTTTCGCAGTGGCTGCAAATGTCAAGGTGGCCACCTGTGAGAAGCAGAAAATCTATTTCTCCTCTCCACTCTTGCATGGGCAGTGACCCTTAAATTGATTTCTGAGTTTTCTGCCTCTGCTCTGGCATCTTAACCATGCTCTGTTGTTGAAACCGGGGCGCACCTTTCCTCAGATGTTGGCCGACATCAGCACAAAATGGATCAGAGCTTTGGTTGTTGTCAGTGTTTTCCCTGTTAGAAACTTCCTTTTATAGAGGTGAGAGAAACTTTACAATAAAGCACCGCTACTTAACACACACTGAGGCATTACAGTTTACTTGGCATCATCACATTGCACCTTGGTGCATTAATATAAATATTCAGCCGATTTGCATCACAGGTGTACAGGTTTATTGACTTTTTATGCTTGAATGGCTTCAAACGCTTCAAAATTTATAATGTATTACTTGATTGAGTCACTTTTGTTGCAAAGTTTTGCCTGATGTGAAGCTCTGATGCCAGATTTATCATTCTTTTGTTAGGAGTAATCTTTTATTACAGTTTTTTTTATTCGCTTTGGTACTATTTTCACAAGTAAGGTGTACATTTTCAAAACTCTTAGTACAAAAATCCAAACTGATCACACTTGTAACGCAGCTAGTCATTCTTTCAAAACCTGATGTAATGCTTTCAGTCAGTTGCACATGTTTTCAGTCCACATAATCATTATTTCAAACACAAGATTATTGTAATATGTAATGAGAACATTTGGTTTAATCACTGAAACACAACAATATGATCTTCTTTCAGTTTAGTACTTTTAACAATCAGTTCATCTAACAGCAAACAATGCAAGATACATGTTTCAAATCGGCCTTAGAAGTGCTGAAATGAATATGCTACAGTACTATAAAAGACAGATTACACAGTTTTACTGTAACATTAGGCAATACACTTACAGTACCCAACATTTACATAATCTATAATTTCCAAATATCCATCATATATGTAATCCCGTGAAGGATCAATGAAGACATCCTCTACAATCATTTACAGTATATAGTGGCCAATTGTGTGAAATCAATTAGCTAAAACGAGTATTCATCATGTGTGGTTACATGTAATTTAAATATTCATACAAACACACATTTTATTTCTGTAGTTCTCAAAATCCATATACTGTATATTGCTGAAATGAAACTCTATAGGTTTAACAAATGATTAATTGATTAACTATTAAGATCTGTTGGATTAAATAATAGACAAAAGTATTAAACTGAACAAAAAGAGATGCAAATCAAAAGTTTGATAGTAAGAGCTTTATGAAAGGCAGTTACTGTAAATGAAACAATAATGTAGATGAAACACTTATTTTGTGTTGTGAAAAGGATACTTTGTGATTGTGTGAATTGTACGAACACAGTTGAAAACATGATGAAATGTTTGAAAAAAGTGCACTTTTGATGATCTGTTGTGATATTAGCACTAAGAGTTTTGAAAATGTACACCTTACTTGTGAAAATAGTTCCAAAGCCAATAAAAAAAACTGTAAGTTAAAATTTAAAATTCCATTCATTTGTAAAATGTTTAATGCATTTTAATATGTTATATTAGCCTGGATGCCAGCCCGAACTCCGCCCACAACATTCTTTGGTCGGGTAGTTCGGTCTGGACTCGATCCATTGAGGAGTAATTATGATCAGGCAAAAAATGATCGGGCCAATCAAATTGCCAGGGCGGGCTTTATACGATGATGGACAGATGATCTGCAAGGACGTAATCATCACGTTATCAAAGAGCGCTTGTCAGAGATGACTGCAGCTGGAGAATTGAGATGTATAGATTCCGCTGTCACGTCTTTTGTAAACTAAATCGACAGCGCATTCATTTTAATAGACAAACAGAGAACTGCAATCAAGGCATTTGTCGATCGGAAAGATATTTTTGGCGTCCTTCCTACATGATTCGGGAAAAGTGTAACTTATCAGCTGGCTCTGACAGTCGTTAAGAAGATGGGACGTAATGAAAAGCCTGTGGTCGTTGTGGTTTCTCCTTTGGTGGCACTCATGGAGAAGTAAGTAAAAGACTCGTTATTTAACTTCTAAAATAAATAAAGTTAGGCTACGTTCTGTATTTGAAAACTGCGCTATGCAAAGGAGTTGACTTACTGCTTTGCTCTGATTGGTTGTAGGTCTACCGACTATCCAATTGAGTGCAGAGGTTGTTTTTTTTTCCTGGTTCGGTTACGACACGCCTCATAATCAAAGCCCAACTGAGGAGTTTCAGACTCATATTCTCTCTTGAATATGAGTATGACGAAGTCAGGCTAATGTTATATTAATGCTATATGCAAAAACATTTTCACACTGTAAAAAAACTATTTTCATGATTTGTAATCACATTTTTTCTTTTTTCAAATCAACTTAGATCATTTATGTAGTTCAGATAACATAATATTTAGCGTTTCTGATGATTAAATCAATGTCCTTCATTGTATTAACTAAATTTTTCCATTTCAATGAACTTAAAATTTTAAGGCAACCAGGTTACTGATTTTTTTTACAGTGCAGCACATATAACCATAATGTTGTGATATTTATATTAATAAATACAATAAACAGATTAATAAACATTTATATATTTATTTATTTATTTATTTTATATATTTTTTTTTTTTACAACTCTCTTGAACTTCCCAAAGTAGTCACATGATTGGTGAAATGTGCATATCTCACAACTAAGTATAGAAAGGTGTGAATTTCCCCTGCATACATCCCCCACACACACACACACACACACACAGCATCAACAAATAGACCAAACATAATTACTTATGTTTCCCGGTCTGTCAAGTTGTCTCGACACACATGCATGTAATTGCTCACAGTGGGATATGCAGCAGGGCAATTGAAAACACACAATTCACATTTGAGTCAAGCAAAATAACAGAAATCAAATTAATAAATGGCTAAATTTTTGCGTATTTGTCTTTTAACGTCCCAGTAAAGTCCTCCTCCCCCGATAGACCCTCTCAGTTCTGACCAGAGATGAGCAGGTGTGTTTTTTTCCTGAATACCTGAAGCATCATTCGTTCCTGCTGATGTCATGATGTCTCAGAGACGTCCCTCTCGCTTTAAACACCCATTTGAATTCGTCCAGCAGGTCAGCTCTTGTAATTAAGTATTGAATACTGCTCGCAGAGGCCATGCTGACCTTTCACTCAATTATCGATTGAGTTTTGACAGCCTCTTGTTACAAAGGTGAATTAGGTCCCAGGAGCCTCATGATGTCACAATGTCTCTTACCAGTGACATCAGCTAGTGCCGTGTCTTCTGATTGGTCCGTCGCGTCCGTGACAGACGGCGTAATGTGCATCGGAGACATTCAAACCACGTGTCAGCTGAGCTTATTACGTCTGAAATGGAGCTCATGTCATCAAGGAAATAAAGTAGGTGTTGGGTTAATAAAGCTTGTAAAGCAATAAGACTATTAGCAGTTTTATTGATCTGACTGGAGAGGATTCAGGGTTCCATATACTTTAGCCACTTAGGTTGATGGATCCAACTCGAGATTGCTCAGGAGAACGACATTTTGGCAGACAAAGTGAAACTGTTGTCATTGCTCTAAGGAAAGTGTGATGTTTCAGTCCACTCGACAAAGCAGAAAGACAGTCAAGGTCATGCATTCCTGTGCAACTTTTTTTTTTTTTTTTGCATTATGCATTATGTATTCTGATTATATATAATATTATGGTAACACTTTATAATAACTACACGCTAATAATCATTAGTTAAGCATGAGCAAACCATTAATTCATCATTCATAAAGCATTAATAGACATTAATAAGCAGTTCATTAATACAGCTATAAATGCTTTCTTCTTGATTTAAAAGCATATCTATAATTTGTTTAATAATTGTATTTTCATCCTTTATTAATGATCAATTTATCATTTCTAAATGAAGAATTGCATTTTTTATGAACCAGTTATTTAAGAGTTTTCAGTGGTTCATACGATTACTTAGAGCGAGTAAGTAAATGATTAATAAACTATTTAAATGTACATTCATACATCTTATTATTCAGACATATAGTGATGGTTACATAATGTGTTAATAAATGCTTTATCAACATTTATAAATGCTGTAATTAAGGGTTAATTTGGGTAGTTGTCAAGCATTTAGTAGTGGTCAGTTAACTATGTTCGTGAGCTCATCTAAAGTGAGGACTAGTCATGCCTTGTAAAGCATTTTTAAAGGCTGTTAAATATTTCTATGTTCTGTATCACTGCGTTGTGTTTGTTACATTTTACTGTTTAGAAGATTGACGAGTCTTTAAATCTCCTTTATAAATGCTTTACAAAGCATGAATAGTCCTCACTTTAGATTAGGTCACAAAAATAGTTAACTGACCACTACTAAATGCTTTATAACTACCTGTATTTACTACATTTACTTACACTTTCTAAGTGGTCTTATAAATGACTGACAACTCTTAAACAACTGGTTTGTAAATAATGCTATACTTCATTTAGAAATTATTAATTGATCATTAACAAAGAAAATACAATCATTAAACGCAATCGCATTATAGATATGCTTATAAATCAAGAAAAAAGCATGTATAGCTATATTTATAAACTGCATATTAATGTCTATTAATGTTTCATAAATGATGAATTAACTGTTTACTCATGCTTAACTAATGATTAATAGTGTGCAGTTATTATAAAGTGTTATCAATATTATTATATTTCAGCTGTAGTGAAGTGAGTTATTTTGGATCTACATTCTGATGTGTGTTTAGCGAGAAACGAGAATCAATCCAAATGAGTTGATCGACTTGAATGAATGAAGGCATTCATTGACGTGCATATTCTCTACGCCGCGGGTTATCAAACACACATCTTAGTTCGTGTTTAGATGACATTTACAACATTCTAGTGCTCTCTCAGACTAGCTTTATAAATAGATCAGTAACACAATCCTTCTAGTCCAGAATCGAGGGTCCGCGTATGCATCGGAATTCATTAATTGGAGCAGAAATAAAGTTCTGTAATCAGTAATTCTTTTGGTTCACTGTTTCACTGTCTTCTATGAAAAAGAACCCTGTGACCCAGCTCTCCACTTCCATCAGTTCACTGCAGTTTTGATCACTGCCCACGCTAGATAGGCTTCGATCCGCTGTCCAGCGACGCGCACCCTGTGACGTTCAAGCCCGAGCCTCTTGGAAACCCACGAGCTCCACGCATGCAATGAACATGCTCTCCCCGCAGTGTGACGGAACGGAAGTGTAATTCATGTATTGATCATCGCTGCTGTGCTCATCTCTTTAGGTTTTGGTGTGAGAGATACTCAGAGAATTGTCCTATCCCATAATGCTCATCACTAAGTAACCACAGAAAACAGCGCGTAGTCAGGATTTACCTCATGTAGAACATCCACAACTTCCTTTCGTCTTATAAAAACACTGAACACTTGTTTATTGGTTTGATAATTTGTTAGTAAAAAAAAAAAGTGCAGCTTTATTTCCATACTGTACTGTTTATTTTTGGCTTTTTCAAAATATTAGGGCAAATTTGATTTTCATGGCTGATAAACTCTCTCTCTCTCTCTCTCTCTCTCTCTCTCTCTCTCTCTCTCTCTCTCTCTCTCTCTCTCTCTCTCTCTCTCTGACACACACAGATATCTGTGTGTGTAACATATATTTTATAACTATTAATATAAATATAGAATAGTTTATTAAGATATTTATAATAAATATACAAATATATGATATATAAAAACAAATTATGTTCAGACAAAAATATGAATTGTAAATATTTTTTTTTAAAAATTGTATAATTATTTATTGAAATACAAATGTTTATTATAGTTTATATAAAATATTTAAATTAAATGCATAAAAATATTTTATGCATATAAAATGATAAATATATATGTATACAAATATTTGAAAAAATATATAAATATATAATTATAATTACACAAAAACTGAAAAAGTGATAAATAAAATAATAAAATAAAATAAATAAAAATGGTCATAATTTACTCACTTTCATGTCGTTCCAAACCTGTTACTTCTATGGACCACAACAGTTATTAACAGATATTTGGAAAGATGTATCAGTGTTTTGTTTGGTGAAAATGATAAGGAGCTTCCGGCTGCTGAGATACACACTGATCTCGCGATGGAGGGTCACACACACACACACACAGCTGGACGAGTCCCGGATAATGATACGGGACAGGACACATTACACTCAGTGTTACTGTCACTAATGCTTCACGCTCTCGTCCTCTGACGCAGAACTAGTCACATCTTATGAATGTGTGTGAGTGAAACCAGTCTTTTACACGATCACACACTATGAGACCTGACAGCAGTTCACACTCAGTCCTATCGGTGAGATTTATCAGAGGTCAGTATCTTGTTTATTCAGTGCCACGTTTGACAAGGTGCAAGCAAAGCATAAAAATATATTCCGTGTAATAGATATTTATTGAATAAATGAGGGTCAAGATTCTCATCTGTGCTAATATAACTCAATCTCTTACAGTGTTTGTGTGCTTGACTTTCAGTGCTTCATTAAGAGCAAAGAGTCACACAATGCCTACACACCAAAGGCCTTCATCGCATGCCCTCAGAGGGGATTTACAGTGGCTACGTTAATTAAAACTCCACACACCAGCACATTTAGGCGACGGGAGGGGTAATTAACAATGGCTAGCTATAGCAGCAAAGGTCAAGTTAGAAAGTGTGTTAACTTACAGCAAAGGAAAAATTCTGAATGTGTGCCGTGGTTGAGCGGGTCAGTTGCACCCGATGGGAAAGAGGTTGGTTGTTGGTCTCTTTTTGATATTTTTGAGTTTGTGTAAAAAATGCAATGTGTTTGAATTTGCCTGAGGGTAGACGGGTGTCCTTAAGTTCGAGACACTTCCAGATGGATTGGGAATGGACCTTAGCACTGCTCGCGCCCATTAACAACACCATGGATCTGGTGGAAATGTCCAGAGGATACAAGTGAAATGTTACAAACCTAGTTTCATCATATCTGTATGTTTGAGCAATGAGTTAAGGGCCAGTGTCTACTCTTTGCTGGTAGATTTTGGTATTCTTTATATAAAATAAATATTTCCCGTTAAGATTCAGTTTCAGGAACTGTTCATGCAAATGACTGATTCAATTTGACTTTACAGTAAAGGTATAATGGTTGAAGGAGAGGGAACAAATGACAGCGTTCGTGTGTCCATGTGTGTTTCTGAAAGTGGAGGCCTGAAATAGACTGTCCGCCTCATACCTGTGACCTGTGACCCGTGGTCAGCCCAGTGAAGGGGAAGGATCCAGTGTTGGGAAATGAGCTCTTTAGATGGCCGGGTCAAGGTGAACATGGACAAGAGCCTTTGACAGGCTGCAGAAAAAATCATATATATTTCCCCTTCTTTTTACACTCTAAAAAAATGCTGGGTTGTTTTAACCCAATTTTGGGTCAAATATGGACAAACCCAGCCATGGGTTACACTTTTAAATTACATTTTTAACCCAGTGTTTGAGTTTGTCCATATTTGACCCAAAATTGGGTTAAAACAACCCAGACTTTATTGAGATAGCTGTCAGATGATCAAAGATTTGTATTAAATTAATCACACATACACTTATATATATATGTTATAGATTTAACATTGATAATAATCAGAAATGTTTCTTGAAATCATCATATTAGAGTGATTTCTGAAGGATCATGTGACAATGAAGACTGGAGTAATGATGCTGAAAATTCAGATTTGATCACAGGAATACATTACACTTTACTATCTATTCACGTAGAAAACATTAAATTGTCAGCCCTAGTATTCTTCTTGATCTTCTAGTCCAGAATCTGGTAATAGGAGTGAGTGTGTTATATTTTTATTCTCCATGAGATCTCACTTCCAGGAACTTACCTCTCAGTCAGATCTTGATTATGACTTGATTGTGTTAGTCTCTCCTGCAGACTGATGGAGGTGTTGGCCTCAATCCCCCAGTATGTCTTTCCCGTATTCCAGCCATTTAGCCCCGGATTTAATACAACAAAGTGCCATTCATTACCACACTGCCTGAAAACTCATGCAATTATCCAAATTTAGCACAATGGAATTTACTCAACGAGCTCAAACGTCTCCCAGTCTTTAGTAGCTAATTTAGAGAGCTCACTTGTCCAGGGTTGCTAGGCAATTACAACACATGAAACTCGACTTGTGAAGCCAGTCTCATGGATAGTACACTTTTCCCAACATTCCCTAGTCTTGCTACATAATCAACATGCCTTGTTCGTTTTATCAAATCGTGTAGGGTTTAGTTGAAGGGGTGTGCATAAGACTGACATGACACATTCATAACCATGACACATGTCTTGAATATGAAGTAGGGTTTATACATGTTTATGACAACTGTCATTAAGTGTCTTTTGCCCAATAATGACATTTTGAATGCAAATATGACATTGTTTAGGATATATTGACAAACCAATACACCATAACCTGTCAGCGTCTTTGTCATGACAACTTGACATTAAATTAAGTTAAACTGTCATGTGGTTGGCTTTGACATTGGCTGTCATGAGGCATTATAACTGTGTCATGAATATTTTTCGTGACCTCAACTACAGTGGTAAATATAGCTGCAAGCAGCCATTACCGGGGCCAAGCGCAAGAAGCGGCAACATATGCCAAAATGGCTAGGAGTGGCAGACCAACTGCAGCAAGGAGCAATTACGGGCATTTTGAGAAAACTTTGGGCAAATGGCTAAAAAAATCACATAAACATTACCTTATAAGATGATTTAATGGGTTATCACTTTCGAACAATAGGTGGCGCAGTTCCGAAATAGATGTGATGTGGTCAGAGTGAGGTGACAATGACACATGCAAAGTTTGGTGTCAAAATGTGAAGGCATTGCAGAGATAAAGCCTAAATAGAAATTTTGGCAGCATGCCTAAACTTTGATGCTGTGTTATACCAAAACGGTTTTGTCTATCATCGTGCAATTCATAACTTTTAGTCGGCACAGTCTGGAGATGATACGAATAAATTTTCGTGAAAATTGGACAAACGGTCTAGGAGGAGTTCGAAAAAGAAGCTTTTTCAAAGAAATAAAGATGGCGGACAGGAAGTTTGTCTGATTATGGAAATCCTGATATCTATGTTATCGGCATAACCCAAGGAATCTATTAAGATCAGTTTCATTGCAATAGGCACATTTATTCAAACGTTATTAGCGTTTTCAAAAATTAATTATGACTTTTGACCAACAGGTGGCGCTGTCTCAAAATCTTTTGAGTACCTTCAGGGCATGCTGCTTATGGCACACACTGAGTTTTGTAATATTACACCAATGCATTTGTTTAGTATAGCATTTTATTTCACAAAACTCTATTGAAGTCAATGGGAATTTCACGTTTTGTTCTATTATAGCGCCACCAAGAGGCTCAGTCCCACAATTTTTTTTATGTGTCCTCAGAGTGACCCCATACATATGTGTGTCAATTTTGGTGCAAATATCTCAATTCACTTCCGAGTTATAAACATTTATATGAAAAAACACGTAAAAAATGACTGACACATGACTTTTTTTGAATTTTACTACCCCTTACTATCAATATTTTCGCATTTGGGCATTTGCATATAGTTAACAAGCTATGATTCCGTGTTTCTGGCGGTGGTTTCGTCTCGATCGGAACAGCGGTTTTGAAGATATCGCCAAGTGTTTTTTTCGCGCTAAATCGCTACGCTACACCAACCGTAACACGAAACCCAGCATGTTTAGTATCGTTGGACTCGGCAACGATTCAGGAACTCAAAAAGATGACTCCCGTGAAAATAAGTGTACCACACCCAAAGTTATAAGCGTTTGAAAAAAACAATTCACCACTAGGTGGCGCTGTTTCGAAACTTCTCAGGCTTCTTCAGGGCATCGTACTGATGACCCATACCGAGTTTCGTAACAATTCGTTCATGCGTTCAAAAAATACAGCATTTTAGCACATAATTCAAAATGGCCGACCACCAAGAAGACCGTTCTGGGAAAATTGGATATCGGTGGACTCGGCATGACGCCCTGAATCTAACGAGACCAAATTTATGATTTTTGGACAAACCGTTCAGAAGTTACGAGCAAAAATAGCCATTTTTCATATCTCCGGACCACTAGGTGGCGCTGCGCCGAAACGCAGCACGTAGCCTCAGGTCATGCTTGTGATAACACGTACCAAGTTTGGTGTGAAAACGAGTAAGCGTTGCGGAGATACAACCATACGTCTGTTTTCGCAAGCGCTACGTAAATTTTGTTTACGCGTTAATCGAAAACGGTTATTCGAATCATCTTGAATTCCATAACTTTTTGTCAGCACTGCCTGGAGATGATCCGGTGCGATTTTGGTGAAAATCGGACAAACCGTCTAGGACGAGTTCGCAAAAGTAGGTTTTTTGGAAAATTCAAAATGGCGGCCGTTTTTTTATGACGGAAAATGACGTCATAGGGTGCGATCGAATCGGCATGAGCTCAGGAACAAGAGGAAAAAAGAATTTTGTTGATAGGCCTTACGGTTCAAAAGTTATTAGCATAATAAAAGTGAAACTTTGGACAGTTGGTGGCGCTAGAGGGAATGCATTAGAGACACCAAAATTGGTGTATTTAAAGTTGGGACTGTCCTCTATCAGAATGTCAAACCAAAACAACTTTCCCGCAAACCGGTCTATGGGCTGCCATAGACGCCAAGTCAGAAACGGAAGAAGAATAATAATAATAATAGGAAACGGAACAGATACAATAGGTGCCTCCGCACCTTCGGTGCTTGGCCCCTAATAAATATAGCTGCAAGCAGCCATTACCGGGGCCAAGCGCAAGAAGCGGCAACATATGCCAAAATGGCTAGGAGTGGCAGACCAACTGCAGCAAGGAGCAATTACGGGCATTTTGAGAAAACTTTGGGCAAATGGCTAAAAAAATCACATAAACATTACCTTATAAGATGATTTAATGGGTTATCACTTTCGAACAATAGGTGGCGCAGTTCCGAAATAGATGTGATGTGGTCAGAGTGAGGTGACAATGACACATGCAAAGTTTGGTGTCAAAATGTGAAGGCATTGCAGAGATAAAGCCTAAATAGTAGGGCTGTGAATCTTTGGGTAGACAGCGAATCGATTCGATTCACGATTCATAGGTTTTCGATTCGATTCATGAACGATTTGTGCAAATTCAGAACGATTCGATTCGATGCGATTCACATCCAAATTCGATGCGATTCGATTAATTCGATTCTTAATTTTTTATATGCATTATAGTATTATTTCAATGCTTCACCCATCTTTGTCTGGGTTTGAATTAGCCTACAGCGGCCTTCGGGGATCAGATAGTGGGGATTTTGTCCATTGTTAAAGTTAGTTCATGTTTGTTTTTAATTTTAATGAATATATTATTATAAAAAAAAATTCAATGGCCAACAAATTAGCATTTGCAAGTGGCAAATATTTTGAAAAAGGCTTTTAAAGTATTGCATTAAATGACTACATGCACAAATTAATGGAGACGTTTTCATTAGTTTCATTTTGCGTCCTCTCAGTGCACTCGTTATCATCTTTTCAGTGGATTTTGCTCGCGCTCGGTCCCATAGCTCTCATGCTTTCATAACGTTAACTACAGATTTTTGAGCAGTCCATGTTTGAGCTCTCCATCTGAGCTCTCTGTCGAGAAAGCAATAGTTTTGAGGCAAACCGTTCAAGCCATTGATAAAGCTGCCATGCCATTGCATGGGCACAATGAAATAAAACGCTTTCATTCATTTATTACATGGACTCTCCGTACACGCAAGGTGGTCTCTCGCTCGCTTTCCCTCTCTGCCGAGTGCGTGCAGCCGTGTGTGAACGCGCGATACGCGGTTTGGAGCACAACCTCTGTCTCGTATGCACGCTCGCTCTAGATTCCGGGAGATTTTAACTAATTTGCGGCAATACAAGCTGATCACGACATGAGTAGCTCAACAGGTAGAAAGATAAACTCATCTTTCAGGCATTTGACCGACCGGGCTTCAGCGTGAGAAATCAGGGGTGTGTGAGCGCCTGAAACCAATCAAATGCGGATGTCGTATGACGGCCAATGCGTGAGGCAGCTTGTACCAGGAACACTTTAAGGTTGTGTTTATATATTTTAAACCACTGAATCGCTATAAAATCGTGATTAATTCGATTCTTAGCCTTTTAAATCGATTATTCACGTAAATAAACGATTCACGATTCAAAATAGATGTTTCAGGATCGATGCATATGCATCGCCAGGATTTATAATCGATGCATCGAGAAAACGAGTGAATCGTTACACCCCTACTAAATAGTAATTTTGGCAGCATGCCTAAACTTTGATGCTGTGGTATACGAAAACGGTTTTGTCTATCATCGTGCAATTCATAACTTTTAGCCGGCACGGTCTGGAGATGATACGATTCAATTTTCGTGAAAATCGGACAAGCGGTCTAGGAGGAGTTCGAAAAAGAAGGTTTTTCAAAGAAATAAAGATGGCGGACAGGAAGTTTTCCTGATTATGCAAAACCTGATATCTGTTTTCGGCATAACCCAAGGAATATATTAAGATCAGTTTCATTGCAATAGGCAAATTTATTCAAAAGTTATTAGCGTTCTCAAAAATTAATTATAACTTTTGACCAACAGGTGGCGCTGTCTCAAAATCTTTTGAGTACCTTCAGGGCATGCTGCTTATGGCACACACTGAGTTTTGTAATATTACACCAATGCATTTGTTTAGTATAGCATTTTATTTCACAAAACTCTATTGAAGTCAATGGGAATTTCACGTTTTGTTCTATTATAGCGCCACCAAGAGGCTCAGTCCCACAATTTTTTTTATGTGTCCTCAGAGTGACCCCATACATATGTGTGTCAATTTTGGTGCAAATATCTCAATTCACTTCCGAGTTATAAACATTTATATGAAAAAACACGTAAAAAATGACTGACACATGACTTTGTTTGAATTTTACTACCCCTTACTATCAATATTTACGCATTTGGGCATTAGCGACTAGTTAACAAGCTATGATTCCGTGTTTCTGGCGGTGGTTTCGTCTCGATCGGAACAGCGGTTTTGAAGATATCGCCAAGTGTTTTTTTCGCGCTAAATCGCTGCGCTACACCAACCGTAAGAAGAAACCCAGCATGTTTAGTATTGTTGGACTCGGCAACGATTCAGGAACTCAAAAACATGACTCCCGTGAAAATAAGTGTACCACACCCAAAGCTATAAGCGTTTGAAAAAAAAAATTCACCACTAGGTGGCGCTGTTTCGAAACTTCTCAGGCTCCTTCAGGGCATCGTACTGATGACCCATACCGAGTTTCGTAACAATTCGTTCATGCGTTCAAAAAATACAGCATTTTAGCACATAATTCAAAATGGCCGACCACCAAGAAGACCGTTCTGGGAAAATTGGATATCGGTGGACTCGGCATGACGCCCTGAATCTAACGAGACCAAATTTATGATTTTTGGACAAACCGTTCAGAAGTTACGAGCAAAAATAGCCATTTTTCATATCTCCGGACCACTAGGTGGCGCTGCGCCGAAACGCAGCACGTAGCCTCAGGTCATGCTTGTGATGACACGTACAAAGTTTAGTCTGAAAACGAGTAAGCGTTGCGGAGATACAGCCTCACGTCTGTTTTCTCAAGCGCTACGTAAAATTAGTTTGCGCGCTTATCGAAAACGGTTATTCGAATCATCATGAATTCCATAACTTTTTGTCAGCACTGCCTGGAGATGATCCGGTGCGATTTTGGTGAAAATCGGACAAACAGTCTAGGACGAGTTCGCAAAAGTAGGTTTTTTGGAAAATTCAAAATGGCGGCCATTTTTTTATGACGGAAAATGACGTCATAGGGTGCGATCGAATCGGCATGAGCTCAGGAACAAGAGGAAAAAAGAATTTTGTTGATAGGCCTTACGGTTCAAAAGTTATTAGCATAATAAAAGTGAAACTTTGGACAGTTGGTGGCGCTAGAGGGAATGCATTAGAGACACCAAAATTGGTGTATTTAAAGTTGGGACTGTCCTCTATCAGAATGTCAAACCAAAACAACTTTCCCGCAAACCGGTCTATGGGCTGCCATAGACGCCCAGTCGGAAGAAGAATAATAATAATAATAAATATAGCTGCAAGCAGCCATTACCGGGGCCAAGCGCAAGAAGCGGCAACATATGCCAAAATGGCAAGGAGTGGCAGACCAACTGCAGCAAGGAGCAATTAAGGGCATTTTGAGAGAACTTTGGGCAAATGGCTAAGAAAATCACATAAACATTAACTTATAAGATGATTTAATGGGTTATCACTTTCGAACAATAGGTGGCGCAGTTACGAAATAGATGTGATGTGGTCAGAGTGAGGTGACAATGACACATGCAAAGTTTGGTGTCAAAATGTGAAGGCATTGCAGAGATAAAGCCTAAATAGTAGGGCTGTGAATCTTTGGGTAGACAGCGAATCGATTCGATTCACGATTCATAGGTTTTCGATTCGATTCATGAACGATTTGTGCAAATTCAGAACGATTCGATTCGATGCGATTCACATCCAAATTCGATGCGATTCGATTAATTCGATTCTTAATTTTTTATATGCATTATAGTATTATTTCAATGCTTCACCCATCTTTGTCTGGGTTTGAATTAGCCTACAGCGGCCTTCGGGGATCAGATAGTGGGGATTTTGTCCATTGTTAAAGTTAGTTCATGTTTGTTTTTAATTTTAATGAATATATTATTATAAAAAAAAATTCAATGGCCAACAAATTAGCATTTGCAAGTGGCAAATATTTTGAAAAAGGCTTTTAAAGTATTGCATTAAATGACTACATGCACAAATTAATGGAGACGTTTTCATTAGTTTCATTTTGCGTCCTCTCAGTGCACTCGTTATCATCTTTTCAGTGGATTTTGCTCGCGCTCGGTCCCATAGCTCTCATGCTTTCATAACGTTAACTACAGATTTTTGAGCAGTCCATGTTTGAGCTCTCCATCTGAGCTCTCTGTCGAGAAAGCAATAGTTTTGAGGCAAACCGTTCAAGCCATTGATAAAGCTGCCATGCCATTGCATGGGCACAATGAAATAAAACGCTTTCATTCATTTATTACATGGACTCTCCGTACACGCAAGGTGGTCTCTCGCTCGCTTTCCCTCTCTGCCGAGTGCGTGCAGCCGTGTGTGAACGCGCGATACGCGGTTTGGAGCACAACCTCTGTCTCGTATGCACGCTCGCTCTAGATTCCGGGAGATTTTAACTAATTTGCGGCAATACAAGCTGATCACGACATGAGTAGCTCAACAGGTAGAAAGATAAACTCATCTTTCAGGCATTTGACCGACCGGGCTTCAGCGTGAGAAATCAGGGGTGTGTGAGCGCCTGAAACCAATCAAATGCGGATGTCGTATGACGGCCAATGCGTGAGGCAGCTTGTACCAGGAACACTTTAAGGTTGTGTTTATATATTTTAAACCACTGAATCGCTATAAAATCGTGATTAATTCGATTCTTAGCCTTTTAAATCGATTATTCACGTAAATAAACGATTCACGATTCAAAATAGATGTTTCAGGATCGATGCATATGCATCGCCAGGATTTATAATCGATGCATCGAGAAAACGAGTGAATCGTTACACCCCTACTAAATAGTAATTTTGGCAGCATGCCTAAACTTTGATGCTGTGGTATACGAAAACGGTTTTGTCTATCATCGTGCAATTCATAACTTTTAGCCGGCACGGTCTGGAGATGATACGATTCAATTTTCGTGAAAATCGGACAAGCGGTCTAGGAGGAGTTCGAAAAAGAAGGTTTTTCAAAGAAATAAAGATGGCGGACAGGAAGTTTTCCTGATTATGCAAAACCTGATATCTGTTTTCGGCATAACCCAAGGAATATATTAAGATCAGTTTCATTGCAATAGGCAAATTTATTCAAAAGTTATTAGCGTTCTCAAAAATTAATTATAACTTTTGACCAACAGGTGGCGCTGTCTCAAAATCTTTTGAGTACCTTCAGGGCATGCTGCTTATGGCACACACTGAGTTTTGTAATATTACACCAATGCATTTGTTTAGTATAGCATTTTATTTCACAAAACTCTATTGAAGTCAATGGGAATTTCACGTTTTGTTCTATTATAGCGCCACCAAGAGGCTCAGTCCCACAATTTTTTTTATGTGTCCTCAGAGTGACCCCATACATATGTGTGTCAATTTTGGTGCAAATATCTCAATTCACTTCCGAGTTATAAACATTTATATGAAAAAACACGTAAAAAATGACTGACACATGACTTTGTTTGAATTTTACTACCCCTTACTATCAATATTTTCGCATTTGGGCATTTGCATATAGTTAACAAGCTATGATTCCGTGTTTCTGGCGGTGGTTTCGTCTCGATCGGAACAGCGGTTTTGAAGATATCGCCAAGTGTTTTTTTCGCGCTAAATCGCTGCGCTACACCAACCGTAAGAAGAAACCCAGCATGTTTAGTATTGTTGGACTCGGCAACGATTCAGGAACTCAAAAACATGACTCCCGTGAAAATAAGTGTACCACACCCAAAGCTATAAGCGTTTGAAAAAAAAAATTCACCACTAGGTGGCGCTGTTTCGAAACTTCTCAGGCTCCTTCAGGGCATCGTACTGATGACCCATACCGAGTTTCGTAACAATTCGTTCATGCGTTCAAAAAATACAGCATTTTAGCACATAATTCAAAATGGCCGACCACCAAGAAGACCGTTCTGGGAAAATTGGATATCGGTGGACTCGGCATGACGCCCTGAATCTAACGAGACCAAATTTATGATTTTTGGACAAACCGTTCAGAAGTTACGAGCAAAAATAGCCATTTTTCATATCTCCGGACCACTAGGTGGCGCTGCGCCGAAACGCAGCACGTAGCCTCAGGTCATGCTTGTGATGACACGTACAAAGTTTAGTCTGAAAACGAGTAAGCGTTGCGGAGATACAGCCTCACGTCTGTTTTCTCAAGCGCTACGTAAAATTAGTTTGCGCGCTTATCGAAAACGGTTATTCGAATCATCATGAATTCCATAACTTTTTGTCAGCACTGCCTGGAGATGATCCGGTGCGATTTTGGTGAAAATCGGACAAACAGTCTAGGACGAGTTCGCAAAAGTAGGTTTTTTGGAAAATTCAAAATGGCGGCCGTTTTTTTATGACGGAAAATGACGTCATAGGGTGCGATCGAATCGGCATGAGCTCAGGAACAAGAGGAAAAAAGAATTTTGTTGATAGGCCTTACGGTTCAAAAGTTATTAGCATAATAAAAGTGAAACTTTGGACAGTTGGTGGCGCTAGAGGGAATGCATTAGAGACACCAAAATTGGTGTATTTAAAGTTGGGACTGTCCTCTATCAGAATGTCAAACCAAAACAACTTTCCCGCAAACCGGTCTATGGGCTGCCATAGACGCCAAGTCAGAAACGGAAGAAGAATAATAATAATAATAGGAAACGGAACAGATACAATAGGTGCCTCCGCACCTTCGGTGCTTGGCCCCTAATAAATATAGCTGCAAGCAGCCATTACCGGGGCCAAGCGCAAGAAGCGGCAACATATGCCAAAATGGCAAGGAGTGGCAGACCAACTGTAGCAAGGAGCAATTAAGGGCATTTTGAGAGAACTTTGGGCAAATGGCTAAAAAAAATCACATAAACATTAACTTATAAGATGATTTAATGGGTTATCACTTTCGAACAATAGGTGGCGCAGTTACGAAATAGATGTGATGTGGTCAGAGGAGGTGACAATGACACATGCAAAGTTTGGTGTCAAAATGTGAAGGCATTGCAGAGATAAAGCCTAAATAGTAATTTTGGCAGCATGCCTAAATTTTGATGCTGTGGTATACAAAAACGGTTTTGTCTATCATCGTGCAATTCATAACTTTTTAGTCGGCACGGTCTGGAG